>JBBIGC010171414.1:0-15497 GCA_037576955.1 Lepidarchus adonis
GGTGTACCGACGAGTAGAACTTCAGTTTTATTGTTATTAAGTTTGAGAAAGTTGGAGGAGAACCATGATTTAATCTCTATAAGACAGTCTGAAAGAGAAGTGGGTGGAAGAGAAGAGCTAGGTTTAGAAGAAAGATAGAGCTGGGTGTCATCAGCATAACAGTGAAAGTTTATATTGTATTTACGGAAAATATGGCCGAGGGGTAGCATGTAGATAATAAATAGTAGGGGCCCTAAAACTGAACCCTGGGGCACACCAGCTGAAACAGGAAATGAATGTGAGGAGTGGGATTTCAGTTGGATGAACTGAGTGCGACCTGACAGATATGAGGTGAACCAAGCGAGGGGAATTTGACTGATACCGATTGATGTTAATCTATTCAAAAGAATGTTGTGTGAGATGGTGTCGAAGGCTGCGCTCAGATCCAGGAGGATTAGAATTGTGAGCAGACCAGAATCAGCTGCCATCAGGAAGTCATTGGTAATTTTAATCAGAGCCGTTTCAGTACTATGGTGGTGACGAAAGCCAGACTGGAATTGGAATTTGGAATAGTTTTAGGAGGCTGGCCACTCCAGGGAAGGATCACCATGATTCCAAGTTCCATTGGTGGATTAGAAATGGATTTGTAACCCTTTACAGACTGACAGTCGTCAGACTGATCATCTGTTCTGTTTAAGATATTTTAGCCTATTTCTCTTTGTCAAACTAGTTCCATTTCAGTGATGTCTTGATTAAAGAGATCTCAAGGCTTGATTGTAGCTAGTGTAATTAAACTCAGTTTTCCGAAAACTGCTTTTTCACATTAGACTAGGTAGGCTTTTAATGTGAATTTTGCCTTACATGTTGGTCACTGGCCATCAGTGGTTCTATGTAGTACATTTTTATTTGATTATAAATTGTGCAGCAGATGGGTTTCTTTCAGTTATTGCAAACATACAATGTGTACTCATGTGGCAGGTGTATGTTTGTATGCAGAAGTTGCATCTCTTCAAATATTTTGTTTGCATTTTTTGTGTTTTTTAATAGCTACATTTTTTCCCAAAATACAACTGTGTAAATTTAAATAATGTGTCCATTAAATGTGTTCTGTAAAGGAAAGTTATTTTCACATAATAATTAAAGAAAACATCCAAACCTATGCATGGGATTGTACCAAATAAGCATACTAATGACTAGGCACTGGGAGGGACTACTAATAAAAGCAAAGGGCACTCACTCTGCCATGACCTGCTTCTCAGTTGGTACTAGAGAGTCAAACAGTCTGATAAAGTCATTTTGACAGTTTTTCTCCAGGTTCAGGGTGGTAAACTCCAGTCTGATTCTATGAGCAGGGTCAGCACGGAGCTGCCATTCAGCATAGCTATTTGGAGGGTAGGGAGAATCAGGAAAGCCTGGAGACTGGATAATGCCTTTCTCTCCCATACGAGAGTGGTGAGAATTCTTAAAATGACCTGACAAAAAGAACAAGGTCAGTAAGCACTAAAATCACAATGTGTGCATTTGACTTATATAGAAATATATACAGGGGGTCCTTGGATTACATTGGGGTTCCGTTCCTCTGAAAGCAACGTAACAGAACGTTAGTCGCAACTCATGCATGTAATGATGGCATAGATTTATTAAACATGAATGAATAGCACGTATATAGCTAACATGAGTCTCTCATAGGCATTTGTTGTGGGATAAGAAGTCGTAGTTCGTTAGCAGCGAGAGTGCAGGTAAAATAAACACATAGATCACATACACAGCAGTAATGTGAAACAGTTCCTGATCTTTACTGTAGAGTCTGCTTCACGCTTGGGAGGCATAATGAAGTTTCCAAACAAGCAACACAATCAAGAGAGAGAATGGCACAACGCCGTCTCCCTTGTATAGAGCCGCAATGAGTGTATTCGTTTACTCTGCTTGCCAACTACTTCCCACATGAACTTTGTTTTATGTCGCAAAGGCATAGCGACATAACCATGAATCACTATATGTCGAGTGTGACGTAACATGTAGACCCCCTGTATATATTCAAATATATATATATATATAAATGTATAAGGCCTATCACTCACGTCTGAAAGTGGAATTAACAAGCCGGGCATCCACCGCTGTGACAAGGGATTAAAATAGCATTCCCAGTGACTGTGAACTTGATCTTATTTATTTCACAATGTTAAAAATATGATCATATGAACCAATAATATGAGATTGTGATACAAGCATTAGGTACCTCCAGACATCATGTTGTTGATGAGCAGGGTAGGGCCAGGCTTGCGACCCAAACTCAACCTCACACGGTCCTGCTTTGGCCCTGTACCCTGCTCAATGGAGCTGATGGCCTCATCCACAGCAGAAGAATGAGCCACTGGCACATTGAACTCAGAGAGGTAGTAGGCAATGACCGTGTCATCACTGGCCTCACTGAAAAATAGTGTGATGTTCCTAATTATGTTATTAATGCAAAATTTAGGAGAGCTCATAAGCAGTATAAACCAGGTGAATATCAAAAACGAGAGAAGCTTGTCTCACCTGAAGGCTTGAACACTGGAGCTAACATAGTATTTGGACAGTATTGGGATATAACTGTATATGCCTTCCATCTAAAAGACATGATAAGAATTAAGGGGTAAGTAACAAAAAGTGAAAAATGTGAAGAAAAGTCTAGAACATTCTTGACATTACAGGCCTAGAGTTAGGATAAATGTCACAGATAACCTACTCACTTGCTTTGAGACCTGTGAGGCCAGCTCTTTAAACTGCACAGTATTACAGTCCTCATAGTAGTCTGAGAACCTGTGGTTAGAAATGGTCATGGAACTGCTGAAAACCTTCTTTATCCTGCTATCCGTCCGTACTGTGCAAGATAAGAAAACCATTTTAACAAAAACACAGATCAAATCAAATGCTGAATTAGCAAAAATAACTAAATATGGCATTTCCCCACTAATTATTTTTATTTGCTAAATTAGCAAATCAACTAAAATATAAAAAGGAGTGAGGTCAGAGTACTCACAGTGGAAGTGCCAAACTAACAATCCTACTGTTAGTGCAAGGACTACAGCTAATACGACCAGGATAACCACTAGGATGGTTGTGAAGGGTAATTGTTTCTTCTCCATCTTCTTTCTATCAGATGCAGTGAGAAACAGCACTGATGGGTCCCCATCATCGTCCTATCAATAGGTCAGAACAAGGTGTTGTAACATACAAGCATCATTTCAAAGAGTTATATAACTGATCAATCTTATATAACTGGTCAAATGGTCTTGCAGAATCATAACATAAACACAAAGTATTGAAGCACCAATCATTTATAATCTAGGAACATGTAAAATCCAGTATTCAATTCATAAAGTTATGTATATGTTTTATGATACAGCGACATTAATAGAAAATACCTGTGTTAACATGTTTCAATAAATGTTAGAAGACTATCACAAAGAATGTTCCGAACACACGCCCTTTGTGTGATTCACACGTTTAAGAAGGCATTTAATCATGTCATTGAAGTTCAGGCATTCTTATGTTGCTGCTGAAGAACAGGTTTTTCTGTCGTAGACAGAGCACTGTACCATATACAATACAGAAACTGAATATTATTATGACTGTAATAGTAGGCCTAATTAATATGAATGATATAAATGATTGCACTGCTAATGAGTTGCTGTATTCTTAAAACAAATTACAACACATTCAAAGCTTCATTATTTCATTCTTAACGTCCTCGCTGAGGTCATCAAACAGATTAACTAATTATAAACATAGAAATTAATGAGGACTAGAGCAATACACTAGTGCAATGTAGAAATGGGCGTAAGCCTGGTGATTCAGGACTTTACCCTCTGTCTTATTCTGCTTCCACATGGAATTATATGGAGGTGTGGAAAGGACAGCATGAACCATACCGGAGGTGGTGGGCTGTTTTTATCTCCATTGTCCCTCAGCTCCATTTTACTGGCAGGACGCAGGAAGCTAGAGTTCACTGTACCCACATCGCGTTCTCCGCTTTTACGGTTCCATCGAGGCGGCTGCAGTGCAGGGTGCGCCGTGTCCAAACCAGGCGGAAAGTCACCAAACCCCTATAACACCTTCCCTTTAAACCGACCAGGCCAGTCCTCTTATTCACATTTACTCTTTTTGCGGTAATTCGACACGAAGTTCGACTACAAGAGCGAGCGAACAGGCGAAATGATTAGTCGCTGCTGCAGGTGGCTCCAGTGGCTCTGGAATAAAGTGTAGGACGGGGCACTTCCTGTAACCTACCTGCTTGAGAAATCCCAGGAAAGGCGGGGGAAGCCAATTCAATAAGTTTAATAAAATAATATTTTAACTGAATCGTGAATATAGTTATTTAAAACCATCAGCAATTTTATTACCATACTTAATTTAACCCAGAGTAAGCTAAATCTGTTATATCTAATCTGTAGAAAGTGTATTTCACTTTTTAAACACATTCATCTATACTAACAATCGATGTTTTAGAAAAATATGTCTTTCCAGTTCTTTTTCATTTATTTGCATATGGGAGTGTTGCCATTTTAATAGCGTTTTTCTATGTTGACTACACACTGTGTGACAATTCATACTCAGTGTTAGGCCTGGAAATAGGCTCATTAATAGGCTCATCTAATACATTACTGTAAGTCCAATGAAAGAAATGTTCAATTTAACTGTTAACGGAAACAAACATAGCTAGATAGGTTAAACAGAGGGTAGCAGGTTCAAGCCCTGGCCCAGGTACTACTGAGGTACCCTTGTGCAAGGTACTGTCCCATTACACTAATGAAGTCTCTGAATCATTTCATCATTTTATGTACTGTAGTTTGTGAAAGATGTAAAAATCTTTCCAGTCATGTCCTGTCAAATGTTCTTTTGAACTAATTGTCAGGTTGTGTGTCAAGTTGGCACAAACTTGTGAGTAACAACACAACCTTTTCTATAAATATGTTTGTATTAACAAAATACAGTCATACTGGTCAGATAAACTTTGTACTTTGTCAGTTAAATAAAGGTTCAAGAAAATTTACAAATCTCGATCTATCAACCCAGGAGCAAAACCTGTTAACAAAAGTCAGAAGTCTGACCAATTGCAAAGTAGTACAGATGCTGTCTGCTATTACATTATAATGGGGAAAAAAGACATTTAATTTAAATAGCTTACTTACTGCAATCATTTACAGATCTCTTATTCTATTCATAACAGAACACAGAAAACATATAAATTGTTTAAAGTGAGTAAATTTCCTTTTTTAAGACAAAAAGAAAGTAATTTTGAATTAGCAGAAACATGTCTCAAAAAAGTTGGGACAAGGTTATATTTGTGTCTCTTTACTTCCTCTGAACTGAAGAGACCAAATTCTGGACTTTTCTGAGAGGAATGTTGTCCCATTCTGATCTGATTAAACATTCTAGTCGATCAACAGTCATATTTTTTTGGTTTCATGATGCAACAAATGTTTTAATTTGGCGAGAGGTCTGGACTGCAGGCTGGTCATTTCAGCACCCAGACTCTTTTACTGTGAAGCCATGCTTTTTGCATTTGTGAATAGCAACGCAAACTGTCTTAAAAACAATAATTTCTGCAAGCAGTCCTGAGCTCATTCAGTGATTTCCATGACAGAATCATGCCTCTTTTTACTGCTGTGCCACTCGAGGGCCTGAGCATCATAGGCATCCAACATACATTTTTGGCATTGTCCCTTGCACACAGAGAATTCTCCAGATTTTCTGAATTATTTGATAATACTATGTACTGTAGATGATGAGATATGTCTTCACAATTTTAGGAACATTATTCTGATATTGCTCCACAATTTGTAGACACAGTAATTGCAGATTGGCAAACCTCTGCCCATCTTTACTTCAGAGAGAATCTTTTTATACCCAATCATGTTACAGATCTGTTATCAATTAACATTTTTACTCATTTACTTTTCAAGTCTTTAGTTGCCCTGTCCCCTTTGTCTTTTCTCATTTTCAACATTTTGTATGTTTTCTATGTTCTATCATAAATAAAATTCATGAGATTTGCAAATAATTGCATTCTGTTCTGTACAAAATTTATATTTTACACAGCATTCCAACTTTTTGGGAAATGGTGTTCTAAAAAGAACAAATACATAAATAAATACACGTGAGGTTATTGTCTTCCTACGAGTTGTTTTATTTGATTCTTCTGCTTGAGTTTTTTTTATTTCAGTTAAAAAATTTTAAGTATTCATTCTATATGGGTCACTGTATGTTCTTTTTTAAGTTAAACAAATAGACATTACCCACAGTGTTTCTTTTTTTTTTATGTGTGTGTTCAGAAAAAATCTGGCCTGAATGTCCATGGAAAGTACAGTTTATACTCTTGTGTGCCAACTTAAGATGTACAGATAACTGTAGAGTAAACATGTCTTTATCTGACAAGCTTCTGTGAGTGAAATGCACTGGGGAGCATTTTAAAAACACCCAAAGCATCATTAAGGCATAAATTATTCATCGGGTACCTTATTCCTGTTTATGACACTTGTCATTGTGAAGGAGATAAACAAGGGTCCTTTGTGAAAAGGACATGACTGTGCAAAATGGGTTTGATGCCTTGGATCTTTCAAAGTTATTTAAACTTGAATTGGCAGCAAATATTGCCTGACTACCCAATTACTCAGATTAGTTTTCTGAACTTTGTGTTAAGATGCTCTTTGTATCTGGACATCCGGTTCCTTCTGTTTACTTTGCCGTTTTACAGTATTTGTGTAAATACCCTGAAAGTTTGTTCTCTGCAGTTGCTAAGTTCTTGTCCACAGAGTCTGAGAGCACCATGGTTTATATCCCAAAAGAGACAATGTTTTCACATCTTTGACAGGTTTATACACATGATACAAAATATAGGCATAAATATAGATTCATAAATGTTGTAATGAGCACAACAGGGAATAGGTTTACTTTGAAGCACTGTTGATGTACCTCTACCCCTAAGCTTTATTTGTAACATTGTCATTTCATGACTGACAATTCCCGATAGAATTCTGTCTAAGGCCTACTATGTCAGTCCCTGAGTTTTCCCGCTTTGATTTGTTTCTCTGTATATAAATTACTATATATATTACTATATATTAATACAGAAATCATAAACATATCTGAATGTAATAAGAAATCTGGACAACTGAAGTTCTTTGAAACCAAAAGCTGACAATAAAAGTAGTACTTAAAAAGGTCTGACCATGTTTGACCATTGGTGTGATGGTAAAGCACCTCATGAAATGACAGATTCAAATCACTTTGTGGTGCACTATTTAAAACATTTATGTGAACATCAGGAAATACAGGATATGCATTAATTACTTTGAGTTACATTAAACAATTGTAATAATATACAATTGGGCAAACACATCTAGCCCACCTTTATTCCCAATTCATGGCTTAAATCACAACGAGGTGTAGCCCATCAGGTGCACATGATTAGAACATCGATACTCAAAAAGATCTCAAAAGAATTTCCAATCAGCCATCCCACTGTCTGGAAAATAGTCTACAAGTTCCAAAAAACAGCTAACATTCCCAGGTTTGGCTGTCCAAGCAAGTTCACCCTGAAAGCTGACCAAAAGAGCAGAACTGGAGCCTGAAATATGACAGTGACCCAAAACACACCAGTAAATCCAGCAAGGCCTGGCTGAAAATTAAGAAAGGGTGATTCCTGGAGTTGCCAAATCAAAGGCCTGATCTTAATCCCATTGTGATGTTGTGTGGTGACTTAAAACCACATATTTTGGGGGTTTGGATTCTCCTAATTTGTTCCAGTTTTGTTGATATATTTTGTTTAATGAATAAATCAAATAAATAAATTTAGTTTTTGCTATAAATAAAAACAAGATTAGACATCGATATATGAACATTTCTTATTATAAAAATATTTTAGATTTTCACATGACTGTATACGTGTGTTTGTGTGCATGTGCGTGTGTGTGTATGTGTGTACTCTATGGATTAAATATAATCAGACTGATTCAGTTTAATGAGACAGTAACTACCAGCAGTGAATCATATTGTAACAGTTTTTCTGGGAAAGGAAGAACTGCCAAGAATAATCACACACAGAGTTATGCTTTTGAACGTGCTTGTGGTGGCCTGTTCATCCACCGCCAGCTCGCCCATGCCAGAACAAAACTTCACCAACATTCAGCTTTTTCACTGCTCTTTCTACTGGAACACACAGAACATGCATAAACAGACATAAACACCCCACATCTCCAACTCTCATCATGCACTTCCACACCCAGCCAATAGGAGCATCCCCAGGACCATTACAATACCGAACTGACCCACCCTGCTGAGGCTTCATAAGTTCGGTACTCACAGAGCTTTTCTAACTAGTAAGGGACTGGAAGCTGCAACTCATGGAAGCATAAAACTGTGTCCTATTTTACTACACAAAGCTCAGGTTTGTATGTTAATGTCTTTTTGTGCTATTCTCACAGCAGGTTTTTCAAGATACTTTCATGTTGATATCTACCCTGCAGCTGAATGTTGTCTGCAAAAGTGTGGGTGCCCCATGCCAAATGATGTGCAGATGAGAGAAGAGAGAACACAGTTTTGCAAATGTACTGTTTATTTGCTGAATGTAATTAGAAATAAAACAAAATGTGATTTGTGCAAAAGCCCAGTCCTTTTTATATGTTTTATATTTTTGTTGATTTGCTAATTTAACAAATAAAAAGTGAACTAATATTAGTGTGGAAATGCCATATTTAGTTTTTTTGATAATTCAGCATTTGACCTCATGAAACTTATGCTTATCTTTCTGCAGTGCATGGAGGGGATCAACAGCACAGGTGACAAGCAGTCATTCACTTATGAGCAGGTCTACAAGGTGGACTTTGATGCTGCCACTGGGACTAAGATTGCAGTAGTGGTGCTGATGTCTCTGTTCTTTGTCTACATAAACTGCATCATGCTTTTCACTCTTGGGCGCAAGTCTAAATTCTATGAGACGCCGCGATACATTCTGTTTGGCCACATGCTAATTAATGACTCTGCCTTGCTTCTGGTCGCTACAGTAATGTATGCCATGTCCCTTGCTCTTCTCAATGTGGCCAAAGCGTTATGCTCATTTTTAATTCTAATTTCCAGTTGCACTTTCAATAATGCTCCTCTGACCTTAGCAGTGATGTCTCTGGAGCGCTATGTGGCGATCTGCTTCCCTCTGAGGCACTCTACCATTGCCACCCAGAGGAGCACTGCCATTGCCATAGGAATGGTTTGGTTCCTCAGCTCATTAAACTTTGTGACAGACACCATATTTGAATTTATCATTGATCCCAACTACCTAGTAAAGATCACATTTTGCACAAAACAAAAACTTTTTGTTGCACAGTGGCAGGCCCAAAAATCTCAAGGATTTGAGATCCTTTATTTTGTATCAGTGACAATAATAATCATCTTCACCTACATCAGCATTATCATCACAGCCAGGTCTTTGTCCTCCAATAAAGAATCTGCTAACAAAGCTCACAAGACTGTACTGCTGCACCTTTTTCAGCTGGGCCTGTGCCTCACTTCTTTTCTATACGGCACTATAGAGAAAACACTGTACGGGATAACTGGTAGCAGTAGCACTCTTTTTATACATCTGCGATACCTGAACTTTCTCATTGTCCTGATTGTGCCCCGCTGTCTGAGCCCTCTCATCTATGGGTTGAGAGATGATGCCGTGTGGCCCTTGTTTAAATACTATTTTTGCTATGCAGCTAGGAAAGTAAAACCTGTGGGCCAAAATGTTTAACCTGAATACCATATAACAGCAAGTGATTTCAAGGCAAAGCATGACAAGAATAGTAAGTAAATAGGAAAATTGTTTGAATGTTAAAATATTTGTAAAAAATGGTTTGTTAAACATGCCATGTATATATGAAAACAAATATAGTATGTTTACTCATTTGAGTACGCATAGGTAGTATTTTCAGAATGCAAAAAATATTTTTGGACTACATGTTTGTGATTTTTTTACCATTTGAACAACAGTACACATCAGAGCAATGTTGATGTTCAAGAAGATGTTCAGGTCAAAGGTGAAGCTTGCTTGTTATTTTGGCTGCTAAATGTTTCATCATCAAGAGAAATTATGAAAATGTTAATTTCTGAATATGTCTGAGAACAAATAACATGTATCTAGCACTAGAAATTGGTACATATTACACAAGATTGGTTTTAGACCATTTTAATGAAAGTCCTAGTAAGTAAGTTACAGTGACTACCTGGTACAAATGTATTGAGAACTATGTAAGTGCAAATCCTGAGTTTAATTCACACTAGACACATGTGCTTTGAAGTAGCATATAGAAACTTGCAAAGTCCCACAAGGGTCAATATTCAAATGGTTTATGCTGTCACTCTCTGAAAAACAAAAAAACAAACAAATATATTATATATTTTTTTGCTATGATCACTAGTCTATTACTTCTTCCATATGGGTATAAATGAGATATAGTCTTCAGATATATTCTAGGTGTTTCATGACTTATGACAAAACTAAGACACTTGTCACTGGAAATAATGCTTAAAGGAAAGATATCAAGTCACTGCTTTCTGGAGGCTCTCTGAAGTCTTCTTTCACCTTGTCAGTTCTATAATATTTGTCACACTGTAAGCACTTTTAACTGGCCCAAACATTTCTTCTGAGTTTTGAATATGTGAATGTCTATAAGCAGGTGGGGGAAATAATATTTTTTATTCAAATAATGTTTTACCTCCTTCACCCATTACCTCAGGCATTGTTCATGTGCTTATGTTATGATCTGCAGAATGGTACCAACTAGTAGTTATATTTTTTGTTAAATAAATACTCTCTGACTTTATTCATGGATAAGGAATACAACTGCCAGCTACAAACATCATAATTTCCAGCAGGTCTCCCCAAGGACACAATTCATGCAAAATTCTTTTTTCATTTGCAAGATTCATACAACATTTGCAACATTTAATTTAGCACTTTTCACACTGTGAGTGGGAAACAGACTATGAACTGAAAAAGTTTCTGAAAAGACGCTTGCTAGAAGGCTAGCCTTTATCACAAGATTGACAAATTACTCTTGTTGGGGAGAAAATGGATACATTTATGTAGAATTATATTTATATAGAGATTGTACTGATGTGACCTGCATGGAATGCATGTCAGGAGACACCTATTGTCTTCAAAAATACTATTAGTGCAATACTACAGTTTATCCCAAGACCAGGACTTTTGGAATAATATGGTTGTTTGGCCACAGTAACAGTTTACATGTGTAATGTAGACCAAGCTTTTCAAAGGGAATAGCCCCATGCCACCTTTAAAGCATGGTGGGGCCAATGTTATGGTCTGTGACTGTAGCCTTGGCCTGTAGTCGTTGATTAAGCTCTGAATTTTGCACCAAAGATTGCTTGAATATAATATGAGTTCATATGTCTAAAAGCTGAACTGGAAACGCTAAGCAATTCCCACAGGACCTGGCACAAAGAAAGGGACTTTTTAAAACCTCTTTGAAATTTTAAATAGCTGTACATTAAAGAAAACAATTGCATACAAGAAATCAAATAAATTCCTAACCTCAACATAACCCCCTTGTGCACAGTTCTCTAATGGCTCTTAGGTATGATTATTTGTGTAAAGAGTCAACATTGCAAAACTAACCTAGGACACTATAAAGGAGGTAGGTAGTCATTTCACATGCAGCCTTTCATCACCCTTGAAGTGATCCATATCCATTGTTGGGGCAATAATTGAAGCAATAGGATTATAACAACTGTAACAACAAACCTAAAGGCCTATGACTTGGGGCCCTTTCAACAACACATGGCATCATAGACATTACACAGTACTAGCAAGACTTCATTTAAAGACAAAAAGCGAAA
This sequence comes from Lepidarchus adonis, assembly GCA_037576955.1. NCBI lineage: Eukaryota > Metazoa > Chordata > Actinopteri > Characiformes > Lepidarchidae > Lepidarchus > Lepidarchus adonis. Next base: position 11,860 of record JBBIGC010171414.1, read on the forward strand.
TGTTCCAAAACCAAAATGGAATCACAGTGACTATCACAGTTTGTGACGTGTCTATTTGGGACCTGAGGTGGCAGCTGTCTTCACAGAAATATCTTTTATCAGCTCCTCAAACATTTTAGAAATGTTTATGTGTCAGTATAGGCATTAGCAGATCCAGCCATCCATCCATTTTCCAAACTGCTTTATTCATTTTGGGTGCATTGGCAGATCTGTACATAAAATATATTGCATATCGGCAGTTTATATCAGAAATTAAAGATCTGTCTTATGGCTTTAGGTTTAAAGTTTTGTTTTTTGTTGTTGTTGTTAAACTGAACACTGCGTAGGTGTGTGGCAGCATCTATCATCCTGGGACTTGGCATGATGTCATGGACCTTTTAAAAGAGCAGTAAATAACCATTTTAATGATCACTGTTGTGCTGGCATAAGACAGTGCTGTTTGTGTAATTCATTTTTCTGTCTGCCTTGTTTTCTGTGAGTGTTGGTCTTTTGCAGTAACACATCCTGTACTTACATTGTGATCTCTGAAAATATTACTGTATAAATTATATAAAATAACCTTTTTATGTATTTTGCTTATGGCAGTTTCTAATGGAAGCACAGCAGATGTCTTGCTCATTCAACAAATGTATAATGTTGTGCTGAATGAAAAAACAGTAACAAAATGTATTGTTGCGATGTTATTGTCTCTGTTCTTTATGTATGTAAATTGTGTCATGTTCTACGCTCTCCGGACTAAGCGTGTTTTTAAAGAGACTCCACGCTACATTCTGTTTTCCCACATGGTTCTCAATGACTCAATTCAGCTCATGTTCACCTCAATGCTGTATTGTTTTGCCCTGGCTTTTCTTAAGGTAGTCTCAGCTGCTTGCGCTTTAATTGTTTTTATTTCAGGTGCAACTTTCTTTAATGCACCTTTAAACTTGGCTGTGATGTCACTAGAGCGTTATGTGGCCATACGTTTTCCTCTAAGGCATGCAGAAATAGCCACACAGAAAAGAACTTATCTTGCCATTATATTGATCTGGTGTATGAGCTCCATAAACTTTATCATTGACTTGTTTTTTGCTGCAGTGACCCAACCTAACTTTTTAAACTCTCAGGTACTTTGCATAAGGGAGAGTTTTATTAAACCATGGCAGCTGGATGTCATGAATGCCATGAATGTATTTTATTTTGTGTCAGTTACATTGATTATAGTCTTCACCTACATCAGCATTATGGTCACAGCCAGGTCTGTGTCCTCCAATAAAGAGTCTGCTACAAGAGCCTACAGGACCGTGCTGCTGCACTTCATTCAGCTATGCCTCTGTCTCACTACCTTTCTCTACAGCGTCATAGAACGTGCTGTGGCTATGTCTGTCAGCAGCAATCTCTTCATGGACCTGCGCTATCTGAACTTTCTTTTTGTCCTGATACTGCCCCGTTGCTTGAGCCCACTCATCTATGGACTGAGAGATGGGGCCTTGCGTCCTTTGTTCATATACTACTTCCGCTTTGGAACTAACAAAGTCAAACCAACTGTACACTGAATTATAAGCATTTATTCACATTCATTTGTCAAATGTGTATTTATTACGTTCATAAACCCCATCTTTTGAATGGGAGAAATCCAATCATTAATATCTGATTAAGCCTATTTTTTATTTCTAATAAGAGATTTAAAATGTATTAGCTATTATTAAGCAGTTTTTTTTTAATTAGAATGAATAAATACTTACTTTAGAATTAAGTCATTATTTATTAGCCTCTCATACATTTTCTATTATCTTATTATGAGACAAATAATAATACATTTTGTGTCAGCAATTGTTTAATGGAAATTATAAAAACATGGAATAAAGTAATTTTAAATAAATAAATGACAACGTGCAAATTTATTTGAATGGTAAAAAAAAATTATGATAAAATTGAATTGAATGTGAATAAAAATTTTAAAGCCATGCGAGCAGTATGAACAATGTCCAGAGGGAGAGCCCTGTGAGTGTTAGATTAGATGTGCAGACTTCTGTTTACTGGGAGTTCAGACCTTGGAGGTTTAGTGGATACATCCAGGGAACTTAATCTGTAGTTTCTGTGACATCACATTTCAGCTTGACATTCATGACTCTGGGCTACAGACCCTCATGCAGTATCTGCAATAAAATAACCCAATACACCAAAATGCCTGCATTTGTTTTTATGTAAAAAAAAACATGAATATGAATCTATATGTATTTAAAGTGTTTGCATATAAAAGAACCAATGACAGGAAATCACTGTACAGAATATCTGCCTGTCACTCTTATATATGTGGTCATGAACTCTTTGAACAGGTTGTTTATGCAGAACATCACTATACATCATCCTGACCCCCTGCAGTTTGCGAGTCTGGAAAACCAGTTAATGGATGATGCAGTCTGCATGAAACCTCTCTACATCTGGCAGTAGTGGTGGGCAGATCGATCCAAAATATCGATAATATCAATATCAAAGTTGGTATTGATATCGATCGATACTAGTGTCATAAGACTGATACTTTCCGAAGTTCAGAAACTGCCGATGTTTTTAAGTTTCTCTCAGTTTTCCCTCACATCACGGACATGCGCTCTGATTTCTACACTAGCCTGTGTTTTGATGACGTACTGTCACGTGACCAGAAGCGTCAACGGGCAAACAAGCAAGTATTGCGCATGCGCGCGCGCACCACGAGAGCGAGAGACGGATCAGAGGAATGACAGAGAGGGAAAAAAGTGCCGTGTGTCTATATTTTCAGCTTGAAAATGACAAAACAGCCAGCTGTCTCATTTGCAAAATAACTATGCAAACACAAATTTGAAATGTATACAAAAATATTGTAGCAGTTCTTCAAGACAAAAGGACAGCCAACAGAAGTACTTACACAGAAGTTTATGCTTGAAGAAGCTAGAATGTGCCAGATTTATTTACCATTTATTTACTTATCTGGTACCGGTGTGTCCCCTACAGGCTAGGGTGAGCATGAACCTGTGAGCGAGGCATGGAGAAGAATGACAAGACCCACCGAGACGAGAGGCAGAGAATATCCAGGTAGATCATAGTGGTGAAAGTAATAGTTTAGTCATCTTCAGCATCAATTAATACTCATTTTTAAAGTGCAAATGGACGTTTATTGCTTCATCTAACTCAAAGTATGAATTACGGTACGGCCATAATATAATACATTTATCCAGTTTAAAGGTGTTATTTAAATGAATACATTTACTGGAACTGAAACAAATACACTGAATATAATATGGCTCAGATTTGATTGAATATATTTACACTTTACCTATAAATACAAACTTCCTAATGCTGACATATTGAGTGTTAGTTTAGAGTGTTAGAGTGTAGATTAATATCTATATAATCATATATTATATATTATGATCTACTTTAATATTAGATTAAATCAAAGGCTAACTAAACTAGCTACTCTTGTGGCAAATACACTAACAAAATAAAACTTAAAATAAAATTAGTGATGTGAATTATGCTGGAGTTTTCATTTTAGTTCATGGTATTAAATAACACCCTAAGTGTGTAAAGGGAAACAATTTAATCACTCTGTGTGTGTGTGTGTGTGTGTGTGTGTGTGTGTGTGTGTGTGTGTGTGTGTGTGTGTGTGTGTGTGTGTGTGT
>JBBIGC010171441.1:0-13039 GCA_037576955.1 Lepidarchus adonis
TGAACTACTTAAGTTGTGTGTAATGAATCTGAAATATATAGGAACTCTAATGTTTATCAGTACATTGCAGAAAATAACGAACTTTATCACAATATGCTAATTTTTTGAGAAGGACCTGTATATACCAATCACAGTGGTGCAGTGGCCTCACAGAAAGAAGGTCCTGGGTTCGATTCCCGGCTCGGCCACAGGCGTCTTTCTGTGTGGAGTTTTACAAGCTCTACCTGTGTTTGTGTGGGTTTCCTCCGGGTTCTCCGGTTTCCTCCCACTGTCCAAAGGCTTGTGGTTTAGTTTGACTGGCTGCTCTAAACTGCCCACAGGTGTGAGTATTGAGTACTGTTGTCTGTCTCTGTGTCGCCTTGTGATGGGTTGGCCTCCTGTCCAGATTGAACCCTGCCATGTGCCCATAGTCAGCTGGGATGGGCTCCAGCTTCCCACAGGCGAATTGGATAGATTAGATCAATTTTATTTGTCATTATATCAGAATACAACAAAATTTGTTAATAAATTATATAATTTTGGAAAATGAACAAAAACAAAAGCCTAAAAGAGGCCACTGCCATTAGAAAACACCATCACCATGAAGAGGTGGTACTTGGTCTGCAGAAATGTTTAGGTGCTACGTGTGAAAGAAACACCCACATGAATGCAAGACCCACTGCCTACACCGCCTCTCCTTCTTCCCATAGTGCCTCCTGGCTCTTCCCAAGGTAAGCGATGCACATGCACATGGCCGTAAGACATGGTTCATTAGACCAGCCCACCTTCTTCCACTGCTCCAAAGTCCAGTTCTAATGCTCATGTGTCCACCATAGTTGCTTTGGGTTAGCCTTCAGGCATCAGTGAGCCTTAGGTGCCCATGACCATCTTATCCTGTTGTGCAAAGGGTTATTGCTGCTCAGATAGCACAGGGTCAGAACCCACAGTGCACCACTGTTTCAGCAGCATGAGGGACCTACTCAATATTAGGCAGGTGGTCTTAATGTTATGGCTGCTCTGTGTATGTGAAAACAGACAGTTTATATGATAGATACTGTATGTGCAAACAGACTCAGACGCTCACATAATTCTGTATATATGAGTGTGAGTGTGTGTTTGAGTGAGTGTGTGTGTGGACAGTGTATCTTCCGATGTAAAACAAATCCTGAAACCGACCTCTTCTCTTGAGTGAGGGAGACGTCACACGTCGCTCCTGCTGAGGAAACTCAACCCTGCAGCACAGATCTGCCTGTGGGACTTCAGGGGGGCCGTCAGATCCAGATTAACACACAATACCCTGCTACCCCCCACCACCCAGCACCCCACCACCACCAACACACACATTCTGTTCCACTGGCGACAGCACTAAGCCACTTACCAGCCCATTAGCCTCCATTCGCACTTTGAGTATTGGCATTACAAACCAACCACACACACATAAACACAGTCCTCCTGCCACCACTACTCAGACTGCTACACTTTCACTGTTACACCATTTAGCAGACGCTCTCATCCGCCGCAGCTCACAGAAGTGCTTCAGAAACTTTCCTCTAAAAGGCTTCTAACTCTTGAGTTCGGTAGTATTGGTGAGAAAATAAACTTCAGTTTACATCAAATACATCAATACATTTGCAAATATCAATTTATATATTTAATATTAGTTTAAAATATAGTTCTTTCATGTTTTAGACATTTATTTGAATGAAAGCTGCATTTGCACAATGCCTTTTAATTTGAAAGGATGTATAAAGGAAGTGGAGTCACATGACACCAAAATGCCTAACTAATGGAAATCTGTAATAGAGATGGAGAACTTTTAATTTGAAAGGAAGTATAAAGGAAGTGAAGTCACATGACACCAAAATGCCTAACTAATGGAAATCTGTTAAAGAGATGGAGAACTTTTAATTTGAAAGGAAGTATAAAGGAAGTGGAGTCACATGACACCAAAATGCCTAACTAATGGAAATCTGTAATAGAGATGGAGAAATTTTAATTTTAAAAAATGATGTATAAAGGAAGTGGAGTCAAATGTCACCACCATGCTTAACTGATGGAAATCTGTTATAGAGATGGAGAACTTTTAATTTGAAAGGATGGATACAGGAAGTGGAGGTCACATGACACCACCATGCCTAACTGATGAAAATCTGTTGTAGTGATTTTCTGCTTATTTTTGTTAGTTTTCCTGTATGTTATTTCCAAATAGATCCGCATGTTGCACATAGGGCATGATTACTTAATTAAAATCAATGACAATACACTACTGGTCAGAAGTCTAGACACAAGATTTTAACTGGTAATTAAAGCAGTTTGATTACAGTGAACACATTTTAAATACAAAGGAATTTTCCCTCAGGTCAACCAAAAATGTTTAGCCCCATCTTGCATCCCTTGTTATTTTATTATAAATGAGCATTTGCAAAGGGCCTTGAATTGAGCCCTGTGGAACACCAGCTGCCACTAAACCTTCATGTAAATTGCTTGGGCACTTGCATCGGGGTTTTCACAAAGCTGTGAGGAGAAGAATTTTAAATGCGGCTCAGCACAAACAGGCCAGAGTCTAAAGATACCCTCAAGCCAAGGTACCAAAACATACACGGGTCAGTGCTAATAGGCTAATTCCAGCAAACACATTGGCCCTATTCTCTATGGCAATGGTTAAGGATGTTTAATAACACTGCAGGTGGGATGGACAGGGTCCTACAACACACATCACCATCTTACACAGAGATGGACAGGAACAAAGTACATTTACTAGAGTACTGTACTAAAGTACAGTTTTTGAGTATCTGTACTTTAACAATACAGCGCACATGAGACCATGCAATGTAAAAGATGAGGGAAGAGCAAGCCACCGAATACACTACAGTACAAGAAGTATGGAGTAGATCATATATCATTAGAAAAAGGTGTTAGCAAATCATCCATCCCCATTGTGCCGTTTGGCAGTTGATTGACATACTGTATAGTACAGCCAATCTGAGAATGCTTGTAAGTATCACAGCTACAGTACTACTGCGAAATCACCTAGTTAGAGGCTTCCAATTTATTTCTCCTTAAGAAAGGGTCTATAAATGAGTGAGGAAACTGGACCAAGTATTAAACCAAAATTGAACTGTTCATTAAAAAGTACAACACTGAATAGTGGTATCTGTACTTTAACTTAAGCACTGAAGTTAGGTACTTTATCCACCTCTGATCTTACAACAGGTTCAAATGAATGGAAAAATTTGCTCCTGTCTTGCTATGCTAATATTCCAATGTGTTCTGTGTTGTTCAACTGAAGAAGGCAAAGCAATAATAGATATTACATGCTATGTTTTACTAAATTCATTCAAGTCTCAAACCCTCTCAGACATACACTCGGGCCTATTAGCGCCTCCACATCATCGGTTTTATGTGATGATCCGCTGGGTTTTGACAGCTAAAGCTAAAGACAGTTTGAAGCAACAGTAAAATGGAGCTGGTATTTCAGCACATAGTTTCTTCCACGCCACCCCATCTTTCACGGATCAACTCATTTCCACCGCTTTGCATTCAATCAGGGATGGCAGGGGGTTATATTCCCTGCATCCACTCCATTTTCTAAAGGCTTCTTTGATCTGAGTGAAAACCTGGTGGGAAAATAGCGTAACTGAGGTGTCTGTCGGCTCTCAAAAACAATCCAATCATTCTGCACCTTCTCTGGCGGGTATGGTCACGCTACATCCTGCTCTAAAGCGTAGCACAGGCAAGTGAAAGGAAAGAGACAAAGCAATATCCTCTAAACTTGCACAAGGAGGCGGTCTGCTTCGCCCAAACATATTTTCATTTCCACTCCAACAGTGATCCAGGCCATGTACACTCATCTGTCCACTTTATCAGAAACCCCTCTGCTACAGCTACAGTGAGTGGAAGTGCTACAGGTGGCCAGTGATTGGTGTTTCTAATAAAGCAGCCACTGAGTGGAAGACAATTGGGTTTTTCTGATAAATGATCAGTGAGTTTAAACAATAAGGTAGGTGTTTCTAATAAAGCGGCCAATTAATTTAAACTACAAATAAGGTGTTTCTAATAATGTGGGCAGTGAGTGTAAACAATAATGTAGTTGTTTCTAATAAAGTGGCCAGGGAGTGGAAGCACAAGGTCGATGTTTCTAATAAAGTGGCCAGTGAGTGGAAGCACAAGGTCGATGTTTCTAATAAAGTGGCCAGTGAGTGGAAGCACAAGGTTGATGTTTCTAATAAAGTAGCCAGCGAGTGGAAGCAAATGAGGTGTTTCTGATAAAGTGGCCAGTAATTGGAAGCCTAAAAGGCCAGTGAGGTGTTGAATAGTACGAGCTGCACTGCAACCTGTAAGTCGGAGTGAGGTCAGGTCAGTGTAGCAGGAGGTGCTGAAGCTGTAGCTGACTCCTCGTCCCAGTGGCATCCTGCTATCATCTCCGACTCAACAAACCATAGCCTCAGTGACACGACACATTACTGCCACATGCATTCACACGATGGGAGGGAGAGGAGGAGACGCTCACTAACAGCAGCTCCTTGTTCTCCTCGGAGAGTGGAGAGCACCGCGCGAGGCGCAGTGAAGGTTAATCAGGTTTTAACACACTGTTAAATGTGTACAGTCTACACAGACGACCCTTAAACATATCGAGGGATGGAGATAAGAGCTCAGGCCTTTAACGCGTTACAACCCTGCTGGTGCTCCCAGCGTAAACCTCCACAACCGGAGCTGCTCTCCTCACAGGCAGGTTTCTGACGGCGGATGAAGACTCTCCCATCAGCAAAGTGAGCCGATAAGACCGAGCTCCCATCCTCTGGAGGAGGGTTATTCTGCCCCCTGCTGCCAGCATGCCTGTCATCACCTCCCTCACATCCAGAACACACTCGCTTCAGCAGCAGTACGCTGTGTGTGTGTGTGTGTGTGTGTGTGTGTGTGTGTGTGTGTGTGTACCCCCATACACCAATCAGCCATAACATTAAGACCACTGCCAGGTGTAGTAAGTAACATTGACTCTAGTTATTTCATTACAATGGTACCCGTCAGGAAAATGGCAGCAAGTAAACAGTCAGTTCTTGAAGCTGAGGTGCTGGAAGCATGAGGTTGTGATGGCTCCAGAACAGCAGGCGTGTTCCAGTAGTTAGTTCCTACCAAAAGTGATTCAGGGAAGGACAACTGGGTCATGGGCACCCAAGGCTCACTGATGCATGTGGGGAGTGTGGTCTGATCCCAAGTAGGATCCTGTTGTACAGAATGTTAATGACTCTGATAGAAAGACTCACGGTTCACCACAGTCAGAGTTCTTCCTGCAGCGTGAGGGACCTGCTCAGCATTAGGCAGGTGGTCTTAATGTTATGGCTGATCTTTAGCTCACTCTCCCCAAGCTAAAAATGACAAACGAGCTACTGAGCATCGTCACGTGCTGCCTCGCCCTCCGTGGAGAACACTGCCTACATTTCACCTCATGCTGCGTCCACTCCTGTCCACCAGCGCGAGACAAAGCTTTAGAGAGCGCGTGTCAGCTGGAACTACTCAGCACTTTTGGCACGAAGTGCTAATGTCACATTCGGCACCATTCGTCCGTCTGTCTGGCCGATGCGGGTGATCTGAGGAAGCACTGCAGCATTATTTAAAGGGGCCCTGATTTTGATTTATTATTTTATTTTTCTATTAAATAAAACGTCTATTAAATCCCTTGTTTTTGTGATTTTTTTTACTGCAATTTATGATTGTAAGTTAGGGTGTAAATGAGCGGAGGAATCTCGTGGAGTCTGGGACAGCTCTACAACCACCCAAGAGCCTCATATGGGACATATTTTGGGATTTCATATTTGAAGTTTTGCAAGACCCACCCCAGAAATTTTCAACAAAATTTGTGTTAGGGGTATGAGGAGCACAAGGAGCACGAGGAGCACAACCCAGGGCTACTAGCCAATCAGAAAAGGTCTCATTTGCATAGATCTGCCATCATGGCACAGTGGCAATAAAGAATCAAACTGCTCTCGCTAGAGATAAAGAGAGACTGAATAACGCTCATAGAGGAAACAGGAAATACTGCTGTGCATTTAAAAATGCAGCTTATGGGCCCTTTAACCTGGCGTTCCTCCATGTGATTGGACAAAGGGGATGTCCCAAAGGAAGTATGCTGCTCTTGTGATTAAACAGGGAACATTACAGACTGGGGATGATGACAAAGCTACACTTTGCCGTTTACACTGCAGACGCTATGGGGTCAGATACGTCCCCACTGTGTTTTTGTGATGCAATAGACCCATTCACACCCGTACTGTCCACTCTGATCAGATCACCCAAGACATGTTAAAGCCCAGGCCTTTCTTCTCGATTAAAAGGTCAGACAAATAAACCCTGAAACGTTTCGTCCCAGCAGGTTTCAGCATCGATTTGGCTCCTTACACTGTTTTACACAAACCCTTTACTCCCCCCTCCAGCCCCTGCAGGAGCTCGCGGCTCCATTACACAGATTACAGGCTGCAGCCTGTGTGCGTCGATGGCCTTGCTGTAAGTAAGACTGCACGAACACAGCAGAGAGAAACAAGTCTACAGGCTGGAGCAAGAGTGCCTCCAGTGGTGGAGTGGTGGAACAGCAGCTGGAGGAACTTTATGTGAAGCATCCAGTGAATCGCTACGTCGTCCACTGAAATGTGACTGAAACGACACTTAAAACCAATCAAAACACAAGTTAAAGCATAAGTTCACTCTGGGACAGAAGCTAAAAGTATAAATATAAATGTAAATGTAAAAAGGCTTGATGTGAGAAAGTATCATTAAAGCTTCACGACCCCATCCACACAGACAGATTTCAATAACCATTGTTGTGAGGTCACAAAAGCAACATTTTTACATAACTCACCTTATTTATCCTACTGCAGCGTAACCCCACTCTTCTGTGATATCAGTATTGCAGAGACAATGTACACACAATATAATATGTATTTCAAGTGTTAATCAAGTGGTTCATTTTAAAGGATGAAAAATAAGACTTTTTTTTAACAGATTATAAAGCTCAGAATATGAGCCCTTTAACAAAGTCCGACCTCCTCATCCCCAATGAAGAAAAACGTGTGAAGTCAGTCCCACGACTGGCAGGATTTGAGGAGCATGAATTTTTCAGCCGTTTGAGTTTCGCTTAAGAAAACAGCGCGCATGGACCTCTCGTGCTAAAACATGAATAAAAAATAGGTTCTTGTTTGTTCCCGGTTACTCTCGGCACCAGGAAGATGTGAAAAGAGAGAGAGCTGTGGCCCAGTAAACTTCAGCAAGAGTTTGAGAGTCAAAGTGAAGAGAGAAGTGGATCAGAGTAAATACAGCCGACTATTTTTAGCACAGAGAGGGGGGAGAGCGAACGCTACAGAGAAAGTTGTCCAACTACAGACAGCTTCTGGGGACGAGCCTAGGAAGGCCTTTGAAGAGAGAGGGAGGGAGGGAGGGAGAGAGAGAGAGAGAGAGAGAGAGCACGGATTAGGAGCTGCTGTAGAAGATTTATCACTTCAGACCAAAGACCCACTAAAAAGCTCTGGGAGAAAAGCGACACATTTCGACTTAAACTAGAAATGTCAGAGAAGACGGAAGGTGGAACACAGTAAAAAAGAGTGCGAGAACTTCGAGAACTCTTAAGTAGACCGACATATCTTACCCTCATTTTTGCCTGATGCCGCAGTGGAAATCCATACGAGGCCTAGGGCTGAACAGCCAGAGTGGGGTGTCCAGGGGGCAACTGAACCTTCCAAGGAAACATTCGGAACATCTCCTAATCGACTAAAAAATTACCCAAAAAGGTTTATTGAGTAAAACAACAGAAGATGTGTTCGGTTCCTAAAAGGACAAGGAGTTAAGGAAGGATTCTGGGGCTGGAGGGAACAAAGTCTCTGTAGACTTTCCAAAAATATTTTTACTGTTAAATCAGTTAATGAAAGTTTCTGTTCTCTAGTAGTGCCATTATGGCAGATATATGCAAATGAGCCCTGTTCTGATTGGCTGGTAGCCCTGGATTGTGCCATCGTTCATGCAACAGTCTGGACTGAAATGCTCTTCACTAAGAATGCTAGGGTTCCTCGCAACCCTAACAGAAAAGGGTCACGGTGTTTCAGTAGTTCTGCACCAAATGAAATTCAAAAGCAGTTATTTTCGAATATTTTCGAATTTTATTATTAAAAATCCATCGCACCGTTATTCCACTGACACAGATACTGAAACCTTGCGTGCCAGCTTATTTTAAAAAAATAATTAAAATATGTTGATTTTATAAAGCACCATTCACAATCCCAAGGTCACTTAGCATAATAAAAAACATAATTGAAAAGCAGAAAAATAATCCTTGAAAATATCGATCTTTAGTCCAGATGTGAATGCAGAAAGGGAAGAGTAATCACAGAGAGACTGAGGAAGTGATTCCAGAGTTTTGGGCTATGGTGCTGAAGGACCTGCCTGTAGGATTCTTGTTTGAGGGACAGCAAAGACATCACTACTGGTAGACCTGAGAGAGTGAGCAGGGGAGTAAGGCATGAGGAGATCATAGATGGAGGGAGGATGGAGAGTCTGGAGAGCTTAGAAGGTGAGAAGCAAGTGAATGTCTCCCTGTGGTGGCCTGACAGAGGAATGACCCCAGGGCATTACACACGTAGACGCTTCTAAAAGGAGGTTTGACTTACGTAGAAATTCAACTTACGACACATGCTGAGTAACGGAACCCTGACGTAAGTCGAGTTTCTGTAAAGGCTGAGAAGTAAGACCAATAAAGAGGGAATTATAGTTCCAGACACGATCAGAGCATGAACAAGAGTATGGGTGTCTATACTACGCAATGGAGGTTATGGAGATGAGAAAGTGGAGCTTTGGCATTTGACTTAACATGTGTAAGTGATGGAAGAAACTGAACATGGAGATTTCTGACAACAGAAATAGAATTTACACACCGGTTCTAACTGCCTGGCTTCTCTGATGAGGACCAGGGGTTCCCAACTCTGATTCTGGAGATGTACCAACTTGGAGATATCAGCTTTGTTGTATCCAATGTACCTCTATGGGCCTTTATTACAGGACCAGATGTGTTAGACTAGGTTTGGAGCAAAGCTCGGCAGGGTGCTAGTGCTCCAGAACCAGAGTTGGGCACCACTGGGCTCATTGGAGAAGCCAAGCATTTGGAACCAAATCCTGGGGAGGATTTTTACTGAATTTCCGAACCCTGCTGTTGTTGGATCAGTGCTGTCTCACAATAATCTAGAAGGGTTTCGAGGTGGCTTCTACTGTTGTTTATAGATAATGGAGTGTCATACAGGGTCAGAAACCACATTAGCAAGTCTGTTAGAAGTCACTGAACATCTCAGATGTAAGTTTGATTGGGGGGCGCTTATCTGGTGGGTGGAACTGGAGATCACCAAATTTGGCAGAAGATTGGAAACTCCCTCCAAGCAAGACTTGGATGAATAAAACAGGTCTGACTCACCCAGCTGTCTATGGAAGCAAACTTCCACCAAACATGTCTCAGGCGATTGAATGTACAAGGGGGGAAAGAGGGAAAACTGTCCGTTGGATTCCAAATATTTCCATTTGTGGTGGGACTGGAGCAGCTTCTGTCAGGTTGAGGGCTTACAGAGCCCGGACGGCTACTAAAAAGAATCATCTGTGTACATACAAAGACAAGTGGCTGTAAATATTCCTACTGTAATCCACATCTGGAACATGTTAGAACGTCCCATTAGCAAACAGACAGCATCCTCAGCCCAGGACAGGGGTGGCGTGGGTGGGGGAGGTATCTAACCCTGAGCTAACGTTTATCTGGCAGTGAAAACCCAACGAGGATATTAGTGTACTGAGTGAGAAACGACCTCCCCACTGCGCTCACTCTCTTATTGACACTCTGTCAACAGCTGCATGGGGGCGGGGCTTAGGGCTGAGTGATAAAAACCTGGTGCTGCCAGAGGTGGGGCTTACGGATGATTGATGGACGTATTAAACGACTCCAGGGGGGATCCGTGGGGGCGATGAGTGAAAACAGATCAATGCTCGGTGATGGAGAACCTAAGGAGACCAGAGCCAAGGTGAATTTAAACAGTACACTCAGGCACTACTCACTTAATGGAAATGCTCATCCCTAGTGGAAGGCCCTTCTCACACCTGACATTAACGCATATCCTGGTCACAGGTGAATGGCTGTAAGGACATCTGTTAACACCTGGCATTAGAATACGTCTCATTTGATCTGATCTCACTTTACCTTCACTGTTTGTAACTGCGTTACTGCTTCTAACCAGCAGGGGGCAGCAGTGTACTCCCTGTGCCTCTTCGACGGCAAGTGGATCAGAAAGGAAGCCTCGTTCGGCTACTCGGACACAGCCCATGTCTAGTCCTGGGCGTATTCCAGGCAAACGTGGTGAATGGGGGCGTTTTTGCGTCTGCGATTTATTCTTATTTTATTGCTGTGATGGGAGACGACTTCCATTTTCTTCACTTTCTTTTGTGACATCACAAAACCCAAGAATTCAAAACAGGTTGTTTTATGCAGATAAATGTGTACACCTGGACTGTTTTTTAATAAGTGTTTATGGACCATTTGTACCATTATTTAATTGTGGGTTATATATGGCCCTTTAAAACAGAACTGCACTCAATAAAGAGCCATAAAAAGCTCATTCAGAGCGAAGCCACCAAAGAAGTTAAAGTTCCCTGAAGAACATTTCAGTGTACGGTTCATTAAGGAGCTCAGGTGAAGGCATCTTACTGAAAGGCTCTGAAGGGAAGTGGTTCTCAAACCAGGCCTCAGGGACCTCCAGACAGTCCACATTTTGCACCGTTTTGTGAGACTCTTTATTGGGGGCTACATACTGACATGTGAAAAAGTTAGGACACCCTATGAAAGCCTTTGTGGGTTTTTTTATTTTCTTGGACATATGGATATTTAATCTAAATTTTTACAATACTCAAGTATCGTATTCAAGTAAACAATTAAAAGACTTTTAAAAATCTTTTGTAACATGTAATTCTACAAAAATACAATTTCTGCTGAGGTATACACTGCGTTCCAAATTATTATGCATTTTTCTCTGATTTACCTAAATAGATGATTCAAGTGACAGTCAGTATAATTTTCAAGTCATCAACTATTAGAGTATATTTCAAATGTTACTGTACAAACGTCCCATTGATAACAGTATGCTTTTCAAAAGTAAAAAACTTGTTCCAAATTATTATGCACAAAACATTTTATAGGTTGTAAAGAACTGAAAATGTTTTTTGTTGAGTTTGAGAATTAGGTCATATTTATGAAATCAAAACCTATTTCAATAAAAAAAATCTCAACAGGTCAAGTTACATATTAACATAGGATCCTTATTTCATAGCAGCTTCACAAATATTTCTTAAAGAATTCTGGGGCAAATTTTCCTCAGACCGATGTCAGAGACTGGTAAACGTCTCATTGTGGTTTCAGCCAAAGGGGGTAACACTGGCTATTAGGGGGTAGAGTGCCCTAACTTTTTCCTCTGTTAGGATACACATTTTGGTTGATATCTTTTGTTTAATGAATAAATCAAGATGATTTTTCGCTGTTTACCCACAATTAAACCACTTCCTGTTCTAGAGATCAATAAAAAACAGATTAGACATTGATATGTGAACATTTCTCAATATAGAACCGAATATTTAATGCGGTGTCTGAGCTTTTACACATGACTGTATGTCAAGTTTCATTTTAAACATGTTGTTTTAATTTGCTCATTGTGTCAAATCCTTTCAGGAAGAGATAAGATTTTTATAAGACAGAGAGAAAATTACAGTTACAAGTTAAAAGTTTTGTGGAAAGGCAAAAGTCCTGTTCGAATGGGATCCCAGAGAGAGAGAGACAGAGGAAGAGAGAAATAGTAGAGAGACAGAAAAAGAAGGATGTGGTTTCTATGGAGATGAAGATGAATGGGCATGTAATGGGTGTGTTATGGGCGTGGCAATGGGTGTGTTCAGAGCCATGTGACGCACACTGACGCGTGTTGACGCATGTTGATGTGTTTAAGTGTCGTTTGTTTGACGCATGCTCCTGTTTTGTGCATGTGTGCAGGTGTTCTTGGAAGAGAACAAAATGTTTTGTTTATAATAACACGAAGCTGTGCTGTGTTGGAGAGAATTTATGTCAAAAGGCCTAGAACTGTTTCTTATGGCCTAAGTGACCCCAGATTTGAACCAGTTCTGTGACCATGGAAACAACATACGTCCCACATCATGGAAAACTAAGGCCTCGGGTGCAAATGACCATGTTGCTCATTCACCTGTCCTCCGTCCTTGGATCACTATTGGTAGCTACTAACTTCTGCAGACCTGCAACACTCCACAAGACCTGCTGTGTTGGAGATGCTCTAACTGTCACAATAAGACCCTCAGGTCCTTATGCTCCCACTTCCAGCACATCAACTTTAAGAACTGACTGCACTTGCTGCCTAATATTTCCCACCCCCCTGACAGATGCCACTGTAATGAAATAACTAGAGTCACTGTTCTTCACGTCACATGTCAGTGGTCTTAATGTTACGGCTGATTGGTGTATGTGTTAGCAGGAAACACGTCCCCGTTACGTTTTGCTCCATCATGTTGCTCCTGTGGGATAAAAAAGCAGCAGTAATCTTTTATTTGCCCCGTACTCCCCCTCCCCTACCCCGCCCCCGCCCCCGCCTACCCTTTCTGCCTAATCTGGATCGATTCACAGAAGCAGAAAGCTGATGATGTCATCAGTTATCCTGGCAGGTTCTGGCAGTGTGTGTGTGTGTGTGTGTGTGTGTGTGTGTGTGGTTGCGTCATCCCCGGATGGCAATCTGTGCCGAGAGGGGAGGAAAAAAAAGGAAAAGCAACGGCACAATCCCGCCTCACCCTTTCAACCTCTGAAACCATAGCAACAAGCCCCAAGCCGAGGAGCCACAGATGACCTCTCAGGATCCGGCCCGACTGGAAAGAGGGAAAGAAGGAAGGATGACGGAGCCCGAGGCCATGTGTCTGTGTTCACCTGATTCCAGCTCTAAACCTTCACTCGCTGGCCACTTTATTAGAAACACACACCCTGTGCTTCCACTCGCTGGCC
>JBBIGC010171449.1:0-15493 GCA_037576955.1 Lepidarchus adonis
ACACACAGACACACACACACAGACACGCACACAGACACACGCACACACACACACACACACAGACACACACACACACAATACACACACACACACATATAACACACACACACACACTTCAGACTTCCTTTCAACCTCACTGTTTGCTGCACAGCGCTGTTCAATTGATCTGTCTCATGTCAGAACATGAAAGAATGAAAAGTGCGAAGATCAGAGGAGTGAGAACTGTAGAACCAACAGAACCGTAGCGCTGGACTGAGCCTGAAACACTGCAACACATTCACCATCAGAACCTCAGAACCTGCAGCTCGGGGGCGTGGTCTCTGCAGCGTGAGGAACATTTCAGCACTGAGACTCTCATCTCATCAGGACAAAATAACGGAAACGACCCAACTCTCCTGGATAATCCCCATTAAATGTGTGTCACTGATTTCACTGAAACACACACACACACACACACACACACGCACGCACGCACGCACACACCTGCACGCACACACACACACACACACACATACGCACACACACACACACATACGCACACACACGCACACCTGCACACACACACACACACGCACACACACATGCACGCACACATGCACGCACACACGCACGCACACACACACCTGCACACACACACACACACACACACACACAGCTTTAAAACCACCATCAGTAGAGCAAAGTACTTTTGTTTTTCTTATTCCCTGCTTCACACAGTAGCACTATTTACACTGTGTGCATATTAACAGTGTACATGAGCAGAGTCAGTGTACAGTGAGTGTACACATGTATTAATATATTGATTTTAAGGGTGTATGGGTGTGTATTAATTTAATGCATATTGAATGTTGGATATATGAGGAAACACAATGGTATGGGGCCAGCGTTCTACCTTATAGTGGTCCTGGCAGAGGAAACACAGCATGGTGAGAGAGTGAAATAACAACACAGTCTGGCCAAGAGAGTGAGACGGTGCAGGATGTGTCTTTGCACCACGCTGCTGAGCATCCAACATTACATTTAACATCTGTTCCACCTCTGCAAATGCTGCTTCATCTGATTGCAAACAAATAGACACACATACATTACATACATAGGTGTAGGTGTAACATAGAATATCGATCCTCCCCACAGCCATCAGACTCGTTAACTCCTCCCACTGTCACTCATCTACACAATAACTCACTGTGCAATAACTGATTTCTCACTACCAGCCTGGACAATGTGCAATATCTACGCTGCTAGTGCCTTATTATTTATTCTGTTTATATTACCTTACTGTATTCATTACAAATTCGTTTCTAAATCAGTATCTTTTCACTCACACTTACCATCTTACCCTATTTATACTCTGGCATTTTAATCTAAAACTTTATCTATATTTTTTATCTTACTCAGTGTGTTAGTCCATGTATGTAATGTCTCCATGTGTAGTCGCTGCTTGAGAAATTTCCTCCAGGATAATAAAGTTTTTTTCTGATACTGATTCTAACTACAGCAGATAAATTAAGAATTGAAAGTGTCTAAGTAAATGTATTTCTAAAGGTGCTACTGACATTAAATTCTCACCAGATGTTAGTGACAACTCATCCAATCCACACACGCAAAGAACAAAGAGCCATCTACCAGGGTGGACGTTTTAGTAAGACAATGATCCCAAACACAGCCAAAGAAATTCTCAATCTCAATAATCTGAATCCTATAGAAAATCTATGGAAAGAACTAAAACTCTGAGAAGAGGCTATGCAACCTTTAGGATTTGAAGATTTTGTGGAAATGGGCCAAAATCACACCTGAGCAACGCAGCGACTAGTTTCTCCACACAGGAGGCTTCATCACCAACATAGGCTTGGGTTCGAAGTATTACATAACATTTCAGTGAGTATCTTCAATAGTTGTTCCCTGTGTCATTTCTTGTTATTATACGTTCCTTAATGTACGGATATCTATGGTTTGATGTGTGGATTAGATGGGTTGTTGCCAATATCAAGTCAAGTCAATTTTATTCATACAGCACTTATTACAACTGATATTGTCACACAGCAGCTTTACAGAGTTTATAGAATCCGGGTCCAAGCCCCAAATGAGCCAAAGACAACAGAGGCAAGAAAAACTCCCTAATTATAGGAAGAAACCTTGAGAGGAACCAAGGCCCAGAAGAAGAACCCATCCTCCTTTGGTCAACACTGGAGAGCGATAAAGAGAAACATCTGATTAGAATTACGTGTCAATATCGTCTTTAGAAACATATTTCTTTAGAAAATTCTATTATCCGCTGTAAATTGTGTGCTTGAGCACAAAGTGGAGATGATCGTGCCAGACGGCTGCATGGACACACATGCCTTGTAGGGGTGTAGTCTCGTTAGTCAGCTGTGCCACAACTAAACAGTCATACTTTATCTTCATTCAGTTTTCTTCTAAACCAGAGATTCATAAATTGATTCGAATCATAGACTAACTACAAACACCATGAGGTCAGCAGATAAATAAACAGAATGTGACACAAGACGTGCTGTGGCTGCGCTGCTTCCTGTTCTGGGGTGAGGTCAGCCTCAAGTCTGGCCCCAGTCAGCTGATCCAGCATCAGACCCATAGTATGCGCATTGGAAGTGACTGATCAGAGCATGCTAATACACACTGATCTCAGTGCTACCAGCCTGAAGGAGTCATGACGCCACACCACAGCTGCGCTTACCAGGCTTACAGAAAGAGAGAGAGAGAGAGAGAACTAGGGCAGGAAAACACATACACATGCATGTAGGACAAGCACGCACACACTGCATTAAGCTGTGTCAGACTTGGTTTTAGTCATCTGTTGATAAGGTGCAGCAAAGCTGGTTTTGCTGTGGGATACTGCATCAGGATCAGCTAAATATAGTGCTAGTGACCTTATTCTCTGCCCACCTCCCCATCCCCCACTGCCCCGCACACATTCAAATACATTCAGTGTGGAATCAGAATAAGAAGCTTGGGGTTGCTTTTTTTTTTTTTTTAAATCAAGATCCCACGCTAATATCGGGAAAACCACTCCGTCCCTCAGCAACCGAGCTCATTTCCAGAAGAGCAGACACCCACGTGCTTCACACATAGTGTCTGGTGTGATCATCTCATTTCTGATCTTGGTTTATGCTTAGGTTGGAGGTGAAATGAATAGAGAGAGACAGAGAGATTAAACTGTTGAGGATGCTCACCAAGGCTCTGTCTGGTTCCTGTCTGACTGTAGTCTTCCACCAGCTTAGACAGATACACATGCCAGGTATTGGCAACCTACTCCCACAGAAAAAAAACAACACAGCAGAATGCAAGACTGAGTGAATATGACATACAAGGTGAATGTTGTGTGATGGCATTAATGTACCTGTGTGTAGAGAGAGTTTGCTATGTCTGGCTTCTCCTGCAACATGAAGACTTTTGCCATCAGGAAATAGCCTTTTGCTGTCTCAACGCTGTTCAAGCCAAATTCCTCAGCTGCATAAAACACCTGCAGGTACAAACACAGCCAAAACACTATTCAACCTGAACTACCACTTCATGCTGGACACTTGTATACAAACAAACTAATACACAATATTGTTAATAATAAGCTACATATTGGTTTCAGTTATATTACAGAAGGTTGCAATGTGCAAATGATCCCTGTGCTTAATCTTGATTGTTTAACAGCCTGGCTGATCACAGATCCAGAACTGTGTGTTAAAGGTGATTCATCCACTAAAAGAAATTGTTTTCTAAATAAAGCAGGCCAAATGCTTTTTGTATTTTTCCCCCCAAAAGTTCCCATGTGCCATTTTTAATCATGATCAACGTCACTGTAGACATTTTTTGTTTACTGTGCCTTTTAAACAGAATAATAAATAAATGAATAAATAAATAAAAATAAAATACATATCTCCAAAATAAGATAAGGTTGCAGAAACATTCTTTCCTTTTAATCTAAGTTTAAAATCTTGAAAGATATTTTGGACCTTTTCCATTTGTCTTTTCATTACAAATGTTTAACACAATCTAAAAAGTAACTTTTCTACAGGTAATTTTTGAATTACCTCTGACTGGCTTTTCTGTAGACTGTATAAATAAGATATACACTGATCAGCCAGAACATAAAAAAACATAAAAAACTGGAGTGAATGACATTATGCTGCTATCTGGTTAAATGGGTGAGCATTAGGATCTGAACCACTATGGGAAGCACCAAATTATGATAGGTAGATGAATGAGTGAGAGCATCTCCAAAACTGCAGGTCTTATGGAGTGACCCAGGTCTGCAGTAGTTAGTATTTGCCAAAAGTGATTCAAGAAAGGGCAAGACTCATGAATGCACATTGGGTGTTACAGCTAAGTCGTCTGGTCCTATACCACAGAAGAGCTTCTGCAGCACAAAATATACACAGAACAACTAAGGGCGACCTACATGGTATTAACCAAGTGGTTTTAATGTTGTGGCTGATCTGAGCATATTAATGCATAACATAAAACAAAATAATTGTACTAAGTTTAGTTCATATTGTGCTGTCATTCTACACATTACTTTACACACTTCTCCCACAAAGAACAATACACAGGTGAAAACTGACATCATTGGCGAAATGCAGCAGAGCCGAGTGGTAGTTTTTTGAAGCCGTGTACATGCGGCCTAAGCTCCTGTGGAGCTGTTGAAGCACAGACCGACTGCAGCCAGGAGTCTTTATCACTGTCCACTCTGCCTTAGAAAGATAGCTTTTAGCCATGGAGACAAAACCTGAACCTGCAGAAAACATACAAATCAGGACCTGTTATAACACCAAGAATGAGCTGCTCAACAGTGAAATTAAAACTAATATGATGTGTCTACAAGAAGACGGGCTAGCTGAATCTAGCTCAGTGGTGCTCAGCAGCTTCAGAAAATGTGTGTGTGTTTTAAATAGCATCTTAGCCTGTTAACACAACAAAGAGTCATTGGAAAAATCTCTATTAAAACATGTCGCAAGGCATTGAGCCATTGGATCATTCAAATTATATCAGTGCACACGCAGATTTAACAGAAACAGCTGATCGTGTTTGATGTGGAGCTCACCCAGGTTTGCCTCAGCGAGCAGCAGGTAGGCTGGCACCAGCTCAACCGTATTGGGGCCATAAAGGTCAATGGAACAGTGCAGTAAGAGCTGAGCTGCTGGTAGTGCCTCATTACACTTCCCCTCCAAGACCCATCTCTGAGCTTCTGTACGGGACAGCTCCATCAGCTGCTCCTAATGTCAAACACACGCTCCAGACAGAATCCCTTTTGGCAATTATTACTGACCTACACTGGATTGTGTTTCTGGCTCTGTGAGTATGTAGTTTGGTTTTGTTATTATTGTTTATCATGATACTATAGCACAACATACTGTATTACATACAGTATAGGCTCCAATGATACATATTATGAATATATTAGTTGTGTCATTGTTTCCACAAATCAAAATACTTACTTGCTATTACAAAAGAGAGGAAGTTCTTACTCATTGTGCAATTATATGTAACTAAGCATGCCGAATATGATTTCTGGCCAAAATGAATGAAATAATGATACTGGGGTGCCCCACTGATGGTCTGTGCTTTTCAGTAAAAGGCAATGAGTGAAGGAGTGACAGAGTGAGTGTGTGTACCAGTCTCTTTCGTGTCTGTGCCTGATGAGAGTCCCTGTCTGCCTGGAAAGAGTGGAAGGGAGCAGGTGCTTGAATGGGGATCAGCAACTCACACACTTTCTTATGGATGCTGTTCCAGTCTGCCAGCTGATGTGTCACATCACTGTGAAGGGACAGTCGCACACAAATAAATCAGCATCAGTGAGATGATACATCACACAAAACGCATCGTCAACATCATAAATGTCTGCT
Source organism: Lepidarchus adonis (assembly GCA_037576955.1). Classification (NCBI taxonomy): domain Eukaryota; kingdom Metazoa; phylum Chordata; class Actinopteri; order Characiformes; family Lepidarchidae; genus Lepidarchus; species Lepidarchus adonis. Next base: position 5,856 of record JBBIGC010171449.1, read on the forward strand.
AAAGGAAAAAACAATTTGCACAATGAAATTGGAATTGATTTCCTATCATAATAATCCTATTATTTTTCTATTCCTATTATCTCTTGCAAGAAATGATACACAAGATGTCCACGAAATGTTGGTATATATGCTCATTTCAGGTTTCTGATTAAATCAAAGTCCCTCAGTTACTGCAGTAACCATCTCTACTGTTTCTGGAAAGTTTTTCACACAATACAAAAATACAAATACAAAATACATGTCAGAGTGCTGCTGCGAGAAACTAGTCACATTCATACCCATGCACAAGTGGAAATCATATTTTGCTGCAAAATACTGGAGAGAATTTAACTTTCTACATCTGAATTGACCTCCCTTAAACAACAGTGAGGTCAGACGTTTACAGCCCACGTTTGGCACTAGGCTTATGCGTTTCTATGGCGACAATACAAGCAATATTTGACCAACGGAACAATAGTATCAGCAATGAGTGCACTTTAAAGTAAGAGAATTCACAACTGTGAAGAAGTTCTCTTGGTTCACCAATTCCAGCTGTTTCAGCACACATTCGCCCAATCTAGAGCTCCGTCCCAAACAACACAAAAAAGTGTGTAGTGTGGTACTGTGTAATTTGGGACAAGGCCCAGCTCTCTCGCGCTCTCTAACGGAAATGTTATGCAATATGGCTAACAGTGCCAGAAAGGCATTCAGTGTTGATATACCGCCACCTGGCGTACAGCTGCACTACTACTAGGCTTTTGAACATTAAGGCTTGTGAGTAAATCGCCTGGCAAAATCGTTACAACCGAAACTTTTTACGAAGTTAGATAAACTCACCAGTAGAATGTGACACGACATTTAGCGCACTGGAAGTAAGCTGGTTTCTGACAAAGTTCACACAATTTCTTCCATTCTTTGGGGTTTGCAAGGGGGTTTATAGTTGCCGTCATCGGAAATGTCTCCATATCACCTGCAAAAAAAGCAGAAATGACACTTTTTTTGTAGAAAATGACACAGTGTTTGTAAAATGCTAACTGGGGAAGGTCTTTGGTGATAGCCAACCTGGCTAGGTAGTCTCCGGATTCTTTCATAAATCTCTGCATGTGTCTTACATGTTCTCCATGGTAACCGCCTTTAAAGGGGAAGTCCGGCTCTTTTTCAGTCGGGGATGTAAAATCACGGAGCAACTCTGACGACTTAAAGTACATCAGGTGTCACCAACATGGTACCAGGGTCACCAACATGGCATCAGGGTGTCCCCAAGGAACACATAAGGTGCCTGCGGACCTGCTCCAAAAACTCACCAAAAAGCAGCATGTAAAATTTGAAAAATTGAAAATCTGTCCTGTTCTTTTTTTCCTTCTCCCTTTCAGGTGTCCTCGTGATGGCTGCAGACACCAGACAGGTGTGGCTGATTAAGCCAATGAACGTCAGAGGTTAAAAGCCAGTCACAGCATTCAGGAAGCAAGAGATGACGAGGAGACCACAGAGAGACCACATTTCAGTATTGTGTCTTATGGCTTGTGTATATTAATTACTATGACAAGGCTGTGGTGAGTAGTGAGCCGTTGCTCTTTTGTTTTACTGGTTTTCTCATGTTTTTGTTAGTAGGGAGTTAAGCTCGGTTGTGTATTTTGAGTTCCTTTCTTTGACTAGTTCAGTTGTTGTGTTTCTGAAGTTAGAGGGCTTTTGTTTTATTTTGGCTTGGCGGCTCCTGAGCTGAAACACCACCTCATAGACTATCATAAGACCTTTTAAATAAGTGACTTGGTCTTTTAAAATTTGTCTCCTCTCGTCTCTTCCTTTTATGTTGGGGCCTGACCTAGACCAGGTCGTAGCACTGGTTAAGTGAAGATGCGGAGTGGAATGCAGTTTCTTATGCCAAAAACATGGCAGAAAAAAAGAGAAAATGTACAATTTTCACAGTGAATGGGAGGAAGAGACATTTTTTTTACTACGGTAAAAGAAACCTGTGTGTCTCATTTGTGGAGAACAATGTGGATACACTTCACTACACAAACAATTGCTGAGGTAATATAAAGTGTAGAATATTGATGTTATTGGTTCCCCACCTTATTAAAGTAGTTGATAAAATCATAAATGTCTGTCTTTACATAGATGAGTATAAATAATCAGTAACAATAATATATCATTAAAGGTAAACTGAGCAAATGTGTTATTTAAGAAGCATGTTTAAGACTGGTAGCCCTTTATATGACTTAGTCCATGTAAAGTAGCCCTCAGTTTTTTGAACAAGGTTGGTGACCCCTGCAGAGAAACTAACCCCCTTGAATCTCTAAGTTTAGACTAGGAAGAAGGAATGGTAATGAACATTTTTTTTTTACATTCACAAAACCCATTTCTGCAAAACATTGGGACATTTTGTAAAAATGCAGTAAAAACGAACATCTGTGGGCAGTGGTGGCTCGGGAACTTGCCCTTGTGATCAGAAGGTCGAAGGTTCAGGTGTAACACCAAATTAACAAGAAACGAGTGTGAGACTTTTTAGAAACGCTTGTTGTTCATATGACATGAACTAAACGAATGAAAGTGACTGTAGTGCAGAGTTCATTTAGAAGTGCTGGTTGTTGACAAATATTTAGACGTTTAATTATATTACACACAGTGAAGTTGATTGGATATAAGTTGTATATTTATCAAGTTTTCCCCATTTGTACCAACATTTTTTTTTTCAACTTTCTAAGCTAGTTTAGTTACCAGATGTTCGAGAATTCCAAAACTTCTGACATGATATAAACCTACAAGAGAACCCGCTCTGTTCCATGTAATCGTTTACACACAATACCTGGAGACATTTCAATCAGGAAATCGATTATAATATAAAATTATAAAGGATTTCTTTAAGTGTGAAACAGAGTTCAGGGTTTCTGCAGTAAAATGTTGAAATAAAATCTTAGAGCCACTGTTAGATATTTACAAGGAATTTCACAGTAGCTTACTGGCAACAATGTTGCAGTACAATATGGTAATGCATTTTTATTGGTTTATATTATTTTATTTTTATTCTATACAAGTAACAATTCAGATACAATTATAAAATGTCAGTCTTTAGTTAAAATCATTTTACATAAACAATAAAATACATATACTTAGGACAACAGTTCAGTAGCAGCTGAACATGAATCACGAGAAAGGGCGAGACTGCATCCTAGTTCAATATATTTCAGATTCATTGCAAGGATAAATTTGTTAGAACCTCAACAGCTGCCACTCTGCCCTACAGAAAGGGGACAAGGACCACAACAAAATAAGCAACAGGCAAACAAGACAAAACAGGAATTCAGACAGGAAACTCAAAAAAATCAGGCAGAGAAGCAAAAAGTACAACCCAAGATCTAGCAGAGTCCTGACATAGAGTGGTGGTGCAGATTACTGCAGGTGATTTGATTGATTATTGAGTAATTGTCCAGGATAGTGAACAGGTGACAGTAAACGAGGCAGGGGTGAGACAACAGGAAATGTGCTGTGAGACTGGGGTTGCCACTGCTGGAGACAGGACACGGTGCAGAGAGATGGGAGGTGCGACACCAACACAAACTTCACCTGCAACACTCACACAATTGAACCAAATGTAAACAAACAGTTTCAGCAAAACCTGAACATTAATTCTGTCCGTGTCTCTAATAAACGTGCACCTGTGTGAACTGGGTCTTACATCCATGTTCTTCCACTCAAACTGAGGTGAGGAAGGAAGGATGTCGCACTGTTACTGCTGTCGTCTTCTTCAAATTTGCTCTTGTGACTCATGCCAGTTGTTGCTGTGGAATTTGTCCCATCTTCTGGGTTTATCCTCTCTAAGAATCTTTAGGTAAGAGATTCATGTGAAAAATACAGCACATTTTAATAAATATATATAATCAATAATGATACAAATACATCACTGGTGAATGATCGATCTTTCTATTATTGCACGTTCTATTAGAATTAGCGCTCAATGTTCTAAGATTGATACAGATACTGAAGAGTATTAATTATGGACAATCATAAGGGATATCTTTAAAATTTGGGAAACACAAGGGGCTGTAGTATATTAACCCACTAGACCACACGACAACAACCAATGCAATTAGGTCCAGGTGTATTTGGATATCAATTACCTTTTTGTAATTTTGTCTCTGTATACCTCCACAATGGATTTAAAATTAAATAATCAATGTGTGATGGAAGCACATGTTCACTAATTTAGCAAAAGTATTGTATTAATCTTTCAGAAATCACAGCCACTTTAGAGATTTACAAGCAGATTCAGGGTCAGGTGTGGCTCTTTTCTTTGTTATTCCATTACAAATAAAACCTATTTAAGGTCTGAAGTTGATTTAAAGCACAGAATTTGGATTTGGTAGCTGTAACATGAGCTCAGAAGAAGTGTGTGCAAGAGAAAGGGACCATCAGGAGGTGGGTGTGTCACTGTCGAAGTCTACAATCAAATGATGCCTTAATAAATGTAAATACAGTTGATGTATTTCTAGATGCAAACCAATAGTAACAATTAAGAAACAGAAGAACCAATTAGATTTTGCCAGATAACATTTTTAAAAACCTGCCCAGGTCTGGAATACGATTGTTTGGATGGATGAAACCAAAATCAACTTATAACAGAATGATGGGATGAGAAGTGTTCTGGTAAAATCTAATTGCCCATCCAGTGCTTCATTGTTACTACTGGTTTGCATCTAGTGATAAACCTTCTGTAGCGAAAGTGACTATTATATCATTGTGAACACACCACAGCAGACAGTTCACCACAACAAAATGTGATCTCTGCATTTAACCCATCACACGTGGAGCAGCTGGCAGCTATCAGCAGCACCCAGTGAAGTGAAGTGGGGACCCTTGCTCAGTGGTGCCCAGGCTGGGACTTGAACCTGCAACCTCCTGATCCCAGGGGCAAAGTCCTAACCACTAGATCACTGCTCTCTGTCTGTATTTACATTTATTAAGTTTTTTGACAGTGATACTTCATCCTCCTCAGTGCTCTTGACCTGGCTAGATGTTGTGAAAGGGGTTTTTCTTTACCAAGGACAGAATTCTGCAATCATCCACTTTAGTTTTATTTCATAGTCTCCCAGGCCTTTAATGTTGCTGAGCTCACCAGTGTGTTACTTCTTTTTAAAAATGAAGCAAATGATTTGGGCACTCTTTTAGCCATCTCTCGGATTGTTGTTGTTACTTTTTTAAGCTAATAATGGCCTCCTTTACTTGCACTGACACCTCTTTGTTGCTCATTTTATAGTTACCAAATGCAAATTCAGTGCTTTGAATCAACTTAAACTTACATTTTAATTTTTAATAGAAAAACAACGTAAAGAGCCACATATGACTAAGAAGCCACTTGTAAGTCACCTGTCCAATTACCTTTTGAACATGGAAGGACGGCGAAAAACAGCTGTGACTTCTGAAAGCTAAGTATAACACCTTTGTTTAACCCCTTAAATTAAAGCTGGAAGTCTGTCCTTCCAGAGAGTGGACTCCGGCAGTGCATGAGTCCAGGCCTATTCCCATGACCAATGCCCATGTCCTCCTCAGGATCTATTGGCTTTAAAAATGCAAATGAAAGTCCCGGTGCTTTAGAGATAAAACTTTATGGCATTACACCTCTTATCTCACTCATCTCCATAAATGTAGAAGGATTCTCCCTAATGAACCATGGTAGGACTTGCATAGCTGCTGCCCTCTTTCTTTGATTTGATGTTTTTCAGAAAAGACGAACAAGATATCGCAGTGATGGAATAAAACTGAATGAAATTAATTAATGAATTAATATCTGTTTGTAAACTATTTTATATAATATAAAATTATAAAGGATTTCTTTAATAGTGTGAAACAGAGTTCAGGGTTTCTGCAGTAAAATGTTGAAATAAAATCTTAGAGCCACTGTTGGATATTTACAAGGAATTTCACAGTAGCTTACTGGCAACAATGTTGCAGTACAATATGGTAATGCATTTTTATTGGTTTATATTATTTTATTTTTATTCTATACAAGTAACAATTCAGATACAATTATAAAATGTCAGTCTTTACTACTACTAGTAAACTACTTCTAATGACTTTGATGAAGTCCTGTCGTTGCAATGTGTTGATTAATTTATATACACAGTGCTATGCAAAATCACAATGCCCAAAAAATTTGGGACACTGTGTAAAATGTAAATTATTTAAATTTTTATTTGTAAATTAAAATGTTGAATTTGATGCAGCAACATGTCTCAAAAAAGTTGTAAGAAATGTAAGCGACACTAAAGGTACAGCTGGAGAAACATTTGGCTATATTGGCTAAAGGTCAGTGACATGACTGGGTATAAAGAGCATCTAATGAGTAAAGACGGGTAGAAGTCTGCAAAAATCAACATAAACACATCTACAAATTGATCCTCAACATTCTGTTTGAAAATGTGAGAACATGGAGAATTCTCACATGGAACCATGAGGGCACATGGTACAAAGCTGAAAAATCAAGATTAGATGCCCATGAGTGTCAGACCCTCAGGCAGCACTGCATTAAAAACAGGCCTGATTCCATCATGGAAATCTCAGCAGAGGCTCAGGAACTCTTCCAGAAACAACCGTCTGTGAACAGTTTGCTGTCATTTACAAATGCAGATTAAGCTAATTTAAAATGGACAGAGAAAAAGAAATAATTTTTGAAAACATGGAGATTAAGTCCTCTAAACTAAAGAGGAGAGGGAGCATCCAGCTCATTACTATTCAGTTTTAATAGTAATCTCTGATGGTGTGGGGTCCATTAGTGCTGGAAATCTGGAAAGGCTCCATCAGTGCTGAAAGGTATAGATGCAATGTTAGTTTTTAAACAGAGATTCATGGGGTGTCTTGGCCCGATACTGATCCCCAAACTGCCCTTCATGACTTTTCCTGCAGAAATATGCATGTGTGTGAATAGGACCTGTAGAGAGGAGCAATTTTAAATGGATGGTAAGTCTAGCAGTGAGCAATACAACTGCAGTCCATTTGCATTACATTTGAAAAGTGTGAAATCATGTCTACACATGCAATGAGTCTTTCACAAGTTTGAATAAGCACAGTACACATGAAGCATTCAAAGGACACCTGTATATGATCACTACAAAGTCCCATCACGGCATCTACTTAATTACCATAATATATTCCAATTTATTTTGACAAAGTTATAATTGAGTTTAAAAATGAACATCAAATGGATTTGAAAAGGTTTTAAATCTTTAGACCCTTTAAAGCATTTAAATATTAAAGAAATATACTTACATCCTTGTCAATGCTCATGTCAATGTCATTGCTTTATTCTCCTCAAAGCGCATTGAGTTTAAGCAGGTGACTGTCCAGAAGCTCATAGAGTGAATATAGGTCGATCGACATCAGCCTGGTGAATTCCTTCATCATCTATTTTAAAAAGTGACACCACATCATTTTAGTGCACTGGCATTCAATCATTTTCAAGCTGAGTGACATTAATGTTCACAGTTCAGAAAGCTTCTAGATGAAATACTATGTATTGCACATGCTTATACAGGTAGGTGTATAGCAACTGAAGATTTTCAATTAAACAAGTGCTATAGGAAATAAAAGTGCATTGTTACCTTGTCAGGTCTGTTGCTAAAACAATTCTTTAAAGCACAATTTGTGGGTAAAATAAAAGCACACAAAGCCCTTAACTGCTTTACCTGCTTTTCAGTAAAAAGCGCTGCCATCTGGCTTTAATTTCAGACACAGGTGACTCATCTTTAACAAGCTCCTGTCTGCTCAGTGCATATGTGGCATTCAATGCGTCATGGTCTGGGATTTTTTTTCTCATCTCTTGGACCATCTTTTCCTCGCTCTTCTTCCAGATTTGTTAGATCTCTTCCTTGAGGGAGATCTGGAAGGAAGTTTATTTCAGACCGTCTAGGTTTCTTTATTTTATTTCTCTTCCCTGTCATGTCCTCAGGTCCTCTTTTCAGAATGTACCATCAGCTTTCAAAAACCAGCATCTCTCAATTTCTGTCTATAATTACCCATCTTAAACTTTAAACTTAGTTTTCACCCATACCATCTTTGACGTGGAGCCAGGTTCTTTTAGACAAGGGTGTTTTTCGAAAAGAGCAATGGCTACCCTCTCAAATTGTCCATTCCCAAGTGGGCCTTGACAAAATAGATTCTTTCAGCAATTTTCTCAAGAATCTCAAACTTCATGTCCCTTGAAATGGATAGAAGTGTTTCATCTTTTCTGGAAGCCTCACTGCCTTGCCTGAGCCTCAGCTCAACATCGTACGAGAAGGTGGGAATGCAAAACTGAGTTGGCCATGGCTTTGAACAACCTGCAAATGACTCAGAATGTCTGCTCAGTGCAGAAGCCGTTAATTAAATGATGGTGAACAAGTGTCCAAACTGGAGTCTGAGGAGACAGCAAAGTGGAAATTGACTCTCAATGTAACCTTCTCCTTTTGTAGATCTTCAACACATGTGAAGTTAGAGAAGTCATCATCTTCATACTGAAGATCAAATGACTGGCTTAACTGCAATCTGTTTTTCAGCACCAGTATAAGGCCATCAACTGAATCTGGTACAGAGTCCAGTTGGAGCTTCCAAATGTCCAGTGGTGAAATTCTCTCTCGCCACAGCATCTTCAATTGAGTGTGAATCTCTCAAAAAAGAGAAAGTTTAAAATGCAATAAAGCAATAAAGTCAAGAGAGTCAATTTTTTTGCATTTAAAGTTCTTTAACTCTTTGAACTGGGAGTTGTTTTCTATCATTTCACTTTACGCTAGATTTTTAGATGTGAGGTTTTTTTGAACATGGACATTTTTGTAAAGTCTTCTTCTGCTCTACTTAATTATGAGCAGATATTGTATTAATTGTTAACAGTGTCATTAATAAACATTTGTGTAAATGTGGCATTTTTAAACAGCTGGCAAAATTTGAACTGCAGCCCTTTGGCAAAATATTTGGAAACTTAGTAATATAATCTACAGAAAGAACACGTCAAAAGCAGCAACAGAGACAAACCAAGATTTCTTAATACAGAACACAAGTACAGGAAACAGCAAAACATCTGTAAAATAATACAGCAAAAACAAACACCATTTAAACACAAAGCCATACAATCTAGGGCTGCACAATTAATTGAATTTTAATCCCACGATTAAAATAACATGATCGATCGATTCATACTCCAAACACAATGTGCTTCTGATTACGTGCCTTTATGTGCCAATCACAGCCGTCGCCTGCACCGCACTGCTAGACGTTTCTCAGATGCAGTCTGGATGATTTATTGCGAAGCTAAAAAAGCAGTTATACAATGGATAACTCTACTCGAGAAAAATGTTTGTGCGTTACTCATGATGAAAGGCCTTGTTCTGCTTGACCAGAGGTCGGTGGTCATAGCGAACTTATTCAACAGTTGCGACATCCCTCTCGATTTCTCCACGACGTTTTGCATACAGCGCAGCTGTGGAGAGCTACAGATACCTTGGTGTTCATCTGAACAATAAACTGGACTGGGCTGATAATACACAGGCTCTCTACAAAAAGGGACAGAGCAGCTGTATCTGCTGCGAAGGCTCAGGTCTTTCGGAGTGCCGGGGTCACTCCTGAAGACCTTCTACGACTCTGTGGTGGCATCAGCCATCTTTTACGGTGTGGTCTGCTGGGGCAGCAGCATC
>JBBIGC010171457.1:0-15492 GCA_037576955.1 Lepidarchus adonis
TCAATAATTAGATCTTGTTTCTTTCAAATGAGGAGGTTGTCTAAGATCAAGCCTTTCTTGTCCAAAAAAAACTTAGAAACTGTGATACATGCATTTGTAACTTCACGCCTGGATTATTGTAATGCGCTGCTGGTTGGAATCAGTCAGTCTTCAATTGCATGTTTACAGCAGGTACAAAATGCCACTGCTCGTTTTTCAACTGGCACCAGTTAACACATCACACCTGTTTTAGCCTCGTTTCACTGGTTCCTGTTCATTTTCGAGTACATTTTAAAATTCTTTTATTTGTATATAAGTGCCTTAATGGCTGTGCTCCACCTACAATAATTTAGCAGATCTACTGCACTTTTATGTTCCCACCAGATCACTGAGATCAGCAGATCAGTTGCTTCTTGTTGAACTGAAGGCAAAACTGAAATTAAGGGGTGATAGAGCGTACGCAGTAATCGCACCAAAACTATGGAACAAATTGCCACTGCATGTGAGGCAAGCTCAAACACTTGGTTTTTTTAAATCTCGTTTAAAAACCCATTTTTATTCACTGGCTTTTACAAAAAACTGAGTCACTTTATTCTTATTTTATTATATATTTTTCATGATGTATTTTTATTATATATTTTATTCTTGTCTGTCTTAAGTCTCTTGTGTTTTATGTACTTTTATTGTTACTCTTATTTATTGTGTTTTCTTATATGCTGGACAGCACTTTGGTCAGCCATTGGCTGTTTTTACAAGTGCTATATAAATAAAGTGGTATGGTATGGTACTAAGCATAGTTCTAGACGTACCTCCTCATCCATGAAGTCTTCTGGTCTGACATGGTGCTTCTCTGCCTTCTGGTGACGTGAGGACACAAATGTGGATGGTGTCCAGCCTAATGAAATGCAGTGGATTTTGGGAAGCAAGGTCTAGCAAAACAGTAAGATCAGAAGAATATGTGCAATTTTATTCCGGATAACTAACCTTCCTTTGTGCCCACAGTGTTGAAATAACCAGCAGAGAAACCACCGGTGAAAGCTCCATGAAATCTCTTGTAACGGCCTTTTTCATCCTTAACCGTCTGATCATGCAAAGGGGTCGGCTTTCTAATGGGCTCATCTGAACAAAAATGGTAGAGCAAAGTCAGTATACAGTAGTTTATATTACAGATACTTTATCTCCTTATCACCAACAGAGCTACACACAAACATCAGTGCGCACGCGCCATGTCAGACCTGGGCAGAAAAGTTCACCCCAGTAACACACGTCAAAACCGTTTCTGACTAATTTCGTATGCCGGTGTTGTGCAGAAATCCTACCCCCCTACAAAGTCCTCCCTACTTTCTGAAGACTGAAGATTTCCCTCTGTCTGTCCTGCAATGATACTTGTCTGTGATGCTGCTGTTATTGTAGAAGTGGCCCCGTCCCAATTCTAAACCCACACTACACCCTTTATAGTGTTCTAGTCTTATAGGTCGACCGATGTATCGGTTTTGCCAATTAATCGGCACCGATAGTTGATTCCCGGAACTATCGGCTATCTGCAAAAATACACGGCGATAGTTTTTCTGGGTTGCGTCAGAGCTGAAGCGGCTGAGAACGGTTCGTTGTCTTTCTACAGATCGAGAGCCAACATATCTATGGTAAGAGCCCCCTCTATAGGCGAAAATGCTGAAAAGCTTGTGTTTTTGTTTTGAAATGTGATGCTGTTCGTTGCAAGGAGAGAGCAAGCTGCCTGGAGAGAGCGCTGTGCACGGACAACGCGGACACGTGTAAGTTTAAAACACATCGAAAAGGTATGTATACAGTACATGTTTTCATCTCAATATAAAGTAATTCATTTGTTGATTAGATTCTGCATTGGAGAAAGAACAGCAGTATGCATGTCGAAAAGGCTGAGAAGACGCTAACATTAGCAGTAGCCTACATCAAGCGATTAACATAACGTGGCAAAAATACACGTAAGTCCGACACAAATGTTTAATGTCATGATTGTTACCATCAGGAATGCGTTCGATTTCAGTTCTTTTTATCTTCAGGCACAGGGTGCGATTTGTGAGGGGTGGGGGGATCTGACTGGAGCACTTTGAAACAGTGAAACTTTTTGCGACGCATTGTTTTACTGATTAGGAGTTTCAAAAAGCTCTGTCTCTAATTAACTTTTAAATTAAGTTTTGATAATTTTCATTTTATATATTATTATTTATACATTGATGATCCATGCCCTTCACTAGAAGGACCTGAGCAGGATGAGGGTTTGGATCCAGAGACAAGGAAGCAGAAAATCCATCAGCCCACTTTAGTGGACACTCTGTATGCCAGGGTCCTTGGTGCCACAGCTATCTCTCATGAGATGTATAGCTTTGAGACTGAGCTTGAGTGCTATTTGTCAGAGCCTGTCATTGAAAGAAGTGACATGCCTCTGCTGTGGTGGCAAAAAAATTACACAAGATTTAAAACACTTGCACATCTGGCAAAGAAAGTTTCTCCTGTTGCACAAGTTCAAATGTGTTATTTGTTAAAGTTGTTATTTGGAGTGCTTTTTATTATTCATTTTGTATGTAACATTTTTTTTATTTATTTGCAGTGTTACTTTTTGTTTCAGCTTTAAATCTTTAATTTACCTCAATATTTATTAATATATTCATATTTATTTCATATAGCACATTTTATAATTCACTACTGTTTAATCTCTCGTTTGGAAGAATGTGTGGGCATTACCGGCTCAGCACTACACTGGTTTAGCTCACAAAAAAGTTTTGTGTGAATATCAACAATTGTACTTCAATTGTTTTGTAATAACGTTCAGTACTAGTATGGACCAAACTATCGGTATCGGTAAAATTCAATATCGGTCGATCTCTACTACATACAACCTTATTCACTCTCTCAGCACGTGCAGATCTTCTCTGTATTGCATAAACGTATCTTCAGGTTTACACACGCAGATATAGTTGCAACAAATGTTGTTTGTCTTTGTTATTATTACGGCTAAAGTACATGTGTGTGTTGCTTTAGCACCGGGCGCAGCGATATGTTTATACAAAGCCGCATTATATTCCTAAATAACCCCATAATATCGCGTTAGAAATGAGAAAATACGTGCGATACATTGGTATAACTGTCTTCAGAAACGCTTTAGAGAATTATTTTTGTTGAAAACACCGAGGTAGAATGCGAAAGGTAAGAGATTGGGACGGGGCCACTACAATAACAGCAGCATCACAGAACAAACAGAGAGAAATCTCCAGTCTTCAGAAAGGGGGGAGAAATTTCTAGGGGGGTATGATTTCGGCACAACACCGGGAATGTATTAGATTACAGATAAAAAGTTAAAGCACCTTCTTCGAGTGGTTCCAGGGCAGTCCCGAAAGTCACAAAATCTTCATCGCTGTCTCCGTCGGACGCCATGTTTTCATGCACTACGGTGGCCGCAAGCGTTCACACGGGGCACAACCTCTGCAGGAGTTCCATGGTTTGGATCGGAATCAATTACAAATGTACTGTTTGCTATTCTTAAAACCAGTAATGAATCGTACACATTTTAATGGTATAAATAATCATTGCCATAGCTGCAAATAACCCTTTTATTATTTGAAAATCTCATTTGGGTACAGAGGCTATCAGCACCAATGCTTCTGTTCCTATGGAATGATTTACTAATGTAGGTTTACCATTTTGAAATGTTAGTTCAATCATTAGGAAACCATTTTGCATTTAGCACAGAACTTACTTCTAAAATTTCTCAGCCAATAACAACATTTATATATATCGCCTTTCACATCGAATAGTGCATGAGAAGTGCCCATCAAGCCAGTACAACTCCAGAAAACACAGGGTGAAATCTTAATATTACCATAGCAAACTGGCCCTTATAATGCCCAAGATTCACAAGGCCTATATATTCAAATTTACAGATATTGATGGATAAGAAGATGCAAAATGCCGACTGTAAAGTATAGTTAATTGCGTATGATCCACAGGTCTTGGGTCAGTGTATGTAGCCCTTTGCCTTATGCTGCTAAATAAATAAGTATTTTCTCCACTTTCGGTTACACGGGTATACAGGTTTACATTTCACTTTTTTTATAATAAATTCTGTATATTATTTATTTAAAATTCAATTTTGACCTTGTTTTTGTTTTCTTGCTGAATCAGAGCAGTTTTTTTAAAAAAAATCTGACTGTACTGAGATCAGCGGAAATGACGCACATTGTCGGAAGTTGTGCAGGAAGTTACGTGGGAGCGATGTTGTATTTGAACTTGCGGGTGAACGTCACGGATGTGACAGAACCTAAGAACAAAAATACAGTGCTATTTTTCGTATTTTGCTGCTTAAAATCATGCGGAAACGGCAAAAAACTGATATGGCTGTGCCACCGTATTTAAGGTTCGGTCTGTTTATTCAAAAGTAGAAAAACTAATTGCTTTGCTTGTCAGTGCTGATGTCTTAGCATTGTTTACAATTGAGGGTGTACATATCCTAATGTAAAAGATCAAATAATTCTTATTGTATTAGAGTATATAGTACGGGTTAGGTTTTTAAAACTAGGTAGCAAAACTAAAGCAGCTAGGAACCCTTTTTTCTGTGTGTATATATATGTTATGTACAGTGCACTTCAGAAAGGCTTCAAATTCAAATTGCAGTTCATACGGTGCACTTATTGCAGTTCATACAGTGCACTAGTACATTATTTAATAATGGTGATTTTCTATCTTCCTTTTGTACAGCTCACTAGGGAGAGAGAAGCCTTCTACCACCTCCCAATCCCAGTTTCATGTGGACCTCTGGTTTTACTTCACTGTACAGAACTGGGCACTGGATTTTGGGAGGCCCATTGTAATGGTGACTCAAATTATTGAAATGTATTTTCTACTGTTATTTGTTAAGACTGCTTTTTATATTTTATTGCTCATCTGTCCTATACATATTGTCTGACAGTGTCTGATGGTTAATGGTTTATCCAGTGGTAACTTTTTGCAGGATAACAAAAAAGCCTCTTAGAAGCCTCTTTTTTTTCTACAGTTTCCAACAAAGTCAGAATGTGTAAAATGCAGATAAAAACAGAATTCAATCTCTTAAACATATATTTTCTATTCAATTGATCAATAAAAACAGGTGGGTGAGACATATTACTATTACATGTAAAATATTAGCTCACTTTGAATTTGATTGCAGTAAAACATCTCGTAAAATGTTGGAAGAACATTTTCTAACAATTTCTGCTAACTGGCAACAGGTCAGTAACATGATTTGGTATACAGTGGTGCTTGAAAGTTTGAGAACCCTAAGTCCTAAGAGACGATGAAGAAAACCTAGTTAAACAAATAAAATAAAAAATATTATTTTGGTCATTCATTTATTTAAAAAACTCTTTAATGTAAAAAGTAAATGAATCTTCATCGCCTTTCAACGCCTGATCACACAAACAAATTTCTGGATGGGACAAAGCAAAGATGGGTCTGAGGACCTCCGAAAAGGAATAGTTGATGCCCATAATGCTGGAATAGGATCATCTGTAAAATGTCAGATTTTGCATTATGTGTCTGGAAAAAGTCAAATGCTGCAATCCATCATAACCTTGTCCCATCTGTGATGCATTGTGGTTGTAGTATTCTGGTTTGGGCCTGTTTTGCTGCGTCTGGGCCTGGATGGCTTGGCATCATTGATGGAACAATAATTTCTGAACTATAACCGATTTCTAACGGTAAATGTGAAGACATCAGTATGTGAACTGAATCTCAAGAGAGTGGGTCATGCATCAAGTCAATGATGCTGAACACACAAGTTGTTCTACCAAAGAATAGTTAAAGAAGAATAAATGGATGCTGTAGAATGGCCAGGTCAAAATCAATTTTAAATGTTGTGAACTGACCTAAAGTGAACCTGCAGAACAGTTACCACAAACGTTTAGTTGCTGTTATTGCTGCACATTCTGATCCTAGGGCAAGGTCCTAACCACAAGGACTTCTTCATATAGCAAAATTAGGGTACAATAATGTATAGATGCAAGAGCAATCTGTGAAAAAAAAAACTATTGTCCTGCATGGGGAAATTTACTCTCTGCATTTTACACTTCCAAGGCAGTCAGCACACACTTTCTAGGTGGCCTGCACACTTGGTTCCAGAAATCAAGCCCACAACCCCTTCACTCACAAACCCACTTGTCTGACCTAATGGTTAGAGAAGTATACACAGCTACACATAATGGACAGAAAAAGGGAGATGCATTGAGAAACTAAACTCCTGTTACTCATTTTATTTCAGATTATACTCCCTCTAGAATGGTTCCCGCTGAACAAGCCCAGTGCTGGTGATTACTTCCACATGGCCTACAATGTCATTACACCATTTCTGCTTCTCAAGGTGCAAGTTATAATGCACATGTAGTACTAGTAATTAAGCTTCGGATGTGCTTTACAATTGATCTGTTTTCTTGACCTGTGACCACACTGTGTTGTAGCTGATGGAGCGAAGCACAACTACACTGCCACGTTCAGCAGTATATTTGAGCATCATCACCTTTGTCATGGGGGCTAGCATCCACCTGGTGGGGGATTCCATTAACCATCGGCTCATCCTCAGCGGCTACCAGAACCACCTCTCAGTACGAGAGAACCCTATCATAAAGGACCTGAGGCCTGCCTCACTGGTAATTCATCAGATAAACACACATTCATTAACAGTATTTTCAGGGGTTTTGCCATCATTTCCTAACTGATGCTGACTTATAAGCTTGGAGACTTTTCTATCTCTATGTATAAAGCACCGTGATTTTCTTATTGTGAATGTCCTGTGGTAGTGATGTGATTCAGACCTGAAAGTGGATAGTTGATTCATGTAAATATCAAATACACTAATCAATTATAATATTAACACCAGGTAAAGTGAATAGCATTGACATCCAGTTATTTATTTACAGTGGAACATTTTAAGAATTATACAGTCAGTTCTTGTAATTGATGTGCTGAATGTAGAAAAAAGGGCAAGCATAATGATTTGAGGCATTTTCTCCACAAGGGGAAGCTCTTAGCATTAATGATCATGATTGCAGAGAGCATCACAAAACCCAAACCAGCAGGATCTTAGTCATTTGCATGTTTGTTGTATATCAAATCAAATGTAATATTTACTGTTATACATTTTGTATATGGTTACTTGATTAGAAGTCAGATTAATAGCTAGATTATTGATAAAATATTAGTTAAAGCATTATTTAAGACCCAAAAGTATATTTTGTTAAACCTTTGTAGCACTGAGACATCATATTATTGAAGGAGAAAAGTAGAAAGTAGAAATCTTACTTTTTTTGCTATTAAAGGTTAAAGTTTACCATTTAGCCCAGGGGTCGGCAACCTTTACTATCAAAAAAGCCATTCTGCCCCCTCTTCAACTAAAGATAGATCGTCTGGAGCCGCAAAACCTAAAACAGCTTATAAACGTTTTTATTTTTTTATAACTGAATGAGGCAAACAGAAGTGCAATGTGCATATGCAGGCCTACTTTGAAATTAATGAAACACTGCACACCTTTTTGAGTCCTACCCGTATTTGTATAAAATTAAATTAAAATGTAGCCCACTTTAATATAAATGTTGTTGTTTGCTAATTTCTCATGACATATCAAGCACATGGATAAGCAGCGTAGTTGCGGTGAAGCTAGAGAAGTCTGTCCGTGCAGAATTAAACTCCATTTTCTTCAGAGATGTTTCTTTTTTTGGGATGTATTCATGATTAGATTATCGCGGGACTCGCACACTCAGGAAGCCGTCTGCAAGAAAAGGCGAGGGCTATGGACGTGGATGTGACGCATGTTTTAATTCAGGAGTCCCCAACCACCGGCCATATAAAAAAATTAACTTTTCTTTTTCTGGATGAAAGTCATGACAGAAAACCCTGATTGCCACAACAGCACTGAAAACTCTTTTTGAAAGGAACGTTTTCACATTACCATAGCGACCAGAGAGAGACAGACAGACTGTTAGGGATGCCAAACAGAGCCACAGCAAGGTTTCCGACCCCCAATTTAGCCTATCATAGAGTAGCAAAACTGTATTCTATATTTCTCCTTTTAACTCTGTTTGTGTGTTTTTTTTAAGTTATCAGTCTACTTCTGCAAATGTAATGAAATCCATGTGTTACAGTCAGAGTATAGATCATATAAAGAAACTTTGTTCCCCCTTTCAGATTGACTCCTTCGAGCTCCTGTATTACTATGATGAGCACTTAGGTCATTGCTTGTGGTAGGTAGATGTATATCACCCTCTTTCTCATGCTCTCTTCCCTCAACCACTTCCCAAGATGATAACCATACTGCATGTTTATCTGTCTATTGGTAATGTTTTGGTTGATCTACAATAGTCATTAGAACATACGCTACAGTTGGTCATGGAAACTGACACAGTTGGTATTTCTAGTGATTGTGATACAAAGATACCACAAAAACACAAAATATAGTAAACCATATTCTTACTCCATTGCAGGTATATCCCATTTTTCCTCATCCTCTTCCTTTATTTTACTGGCTGCTTCACACAAGCCAAAGAGGAGAAGATGCCGAGGTCAGGTTGGCTGCTGCTGGGCCCCAGTTCAGTCTATTATTGGTCAGTAATTAAATGTATTCTGGTCATTCTGGTCTTAGATATTGATACATTCCATAATGTGACATATGAGAATATGTAATGTTAAATTACATTTAGACAAAATTAATGTTATTTAATTTTGTTACGGTATGTTTTAGAAATCTGTTGCCATTGTTAAAGTGATTGCTAAAATAGATTTGCATTGTATCAACGCAGTTCTCTGTGAATTCTCAAGTAAATATTAAAAATGTCCTTGATCCGTCACCAGTACAAGTGATATCAGTAGAAACTGTTGGATTTAGGGGAAAGAAAAGAATAATTGACCAATATTAAAGAAGAATTATTGAATTGATATTGGTAGATACTGATGACTTTCAGTATTAGTATTTTTTTAAAAGTGGTATCATGCCTTTTCTTGTAAATATTTAGTGTTCATTCAGTCCAGTTACAGTTCTTATTTGAAACTAAAATTTAGGACACACTGACCCAAAAAAAATTCAGCAAAAACAGCACTGTGTTCACGATGACTGGTGCAGGAGAGCAAATGAGACTTTCTTCTTAAGAACTTTCTTATTCTTCTGATTGAAAGAATTTGTAAAAATGTGTTTTAAGTCTACAGTTGTGGTCAAACATTTTGAGAATGACATAAGTATTGAGTATAAGGATTTCCTAAGTTTTAAGAAATTTTATTGACAATTACATTATTATGTTTATGCATCCATTTTTAAGGTTTTCTTTTTCAATACAAATTGCCATTCCATGCTGTCAATCTTCTGGTCCAAATCCTTTCTGATGGGAGCCCATTCTTGCATAATCAACACTTGAAGAATTTGTGAGTTTTGTTTGCCCAACCCTCTTCTGAAGATTGACCACAAGTTCTCAATAGGTTTTCTAGTATGTTTTGTTCCAGGAGCTACTTGGTTATCAATTTTAGATGATGGAACAGTGGTCCATCATGCTTGAAAAGGCAAACTCTTCCTAGATGGTTGGGAGAAGTTGTTTTGCTACCATTCTTTATTCATAGCTGTGTTCTCAGTGAGGACACTCTCTTGACCAAGAAGCAACCCCACACATGAATGGTCTCTGGATGCTTCACTGTCGTCATGACATACGACTGGTGGTAGCACTCACCTTCTCTTCTCCAGACAATCTGTTTGTCACAATGCCCCAAACAATTGGAAAAGGGGGTTCATCAGAGAACATGACGTTACGCCAGTCTTCAGGAGTCCAGTCCCTTTACTTTTTTGCACAGTGTCAGTCTGTCCCTGATGTTTTTCTTGGAGAGAAATGGCTTCTTTGCTGTCCTTCCTGGTCTTCACCTCACCATGCGTGCAGTTGCTCCTACACCTGCCTGCTGCCATTACTGAGCAAGCTGATATTGATACCCATTATTGCTAGTTAACTGATAACCAATATTTGGAATTGTTGAAAAAAAAAAGTCAAAATTATAATTTTACAAACACCAAAGTACAGCTTTATTTAAATAACTTTGTTTATAAATACTTTTTACATTATTTTATTTTAAATAATATTTTAAAATATGTTTTAGCAACATTATGAAACTGGGTAACTTCCTCAGCTACAGTCCACGCTCAGCGGAAACTCTGCTCTGTTCTGTGTAAATGTGGTGTAAATGACAAATAAGCCTTTGATTGGCTACTACTGTGTGACAATTGGAGACGGTTTTGAGTGGGACATTAAATGAAGCAGTGAGTCGAGAACAAACGGCACAGATGACAGCAGGGCCACAGTAGCGCACATTGTAATTGTGTAATATTGGTGATGGTCAAAATTAAACACTAATACAGATAATCAGAAAAATGTCTAATATTGGCCCCCGATAATCAACCTGGCCAATAATCGGTCGACCCTTAATTTAGAATAGACACTTTTAAAGGATCTAGTCTACTATTCTCACTGAGTCATCTCCAGCCTTGTCCTAGTCAACACTGTCACAGAGTTGACTGAAATTACACCTGCAGGGTTTTTTATTCTGCGAATGAAATGTAATGAAAATTATTTTAATAGCAATGAGGGACTTTGTAATTAATTGTAATTCATCAAATTGCTCTTCATAACATTCTTGAGTATATGAAAATTGCAGTCATAAAAACTGAGAAACAAACTTTGTGAAATTTTATATTTGTGTCATTCTTAACTTTTGGCGATGGCTGTAAAAAATGTAAATGTATTTGATAAACTTTTATAACATTGTTACTAACTGTTGGAAAAAATGGTTGCATCTTGATTTAAAGCGCCAGTGGACTTTTCCATGAAACGTTATTGTGTTGTATACGTTTGCAGGTACCTGGTGACTGAGGGCCAAATCTTTGTTCTTTTTATCTTCACATTTTTTGCCATGGCAGCTACAGTGATGCGGCAAAAGCGGATGGGCTACGTTTTGGACAGTAATGGACGTTTTCTCCTGTATAGCTTCATCATAACTCTGGGGTTGGTGGTTGTTTGGGTTATTTATCTGTGGAATGACAGCATCCTGCGCAAAAAATATCCTGGAATCCTCTATGTACCAGAACCCTGGTCATACTACACATTGCATATAAAAGGCAGTTAGTTTGTTTTTCGGCAAAATAGCAATGAGAACAGAGGTTAGTTAAGGGTCCCGTCTCTGCACTAAAACAGGTTCACCAGGAGTTCACCAGAATGTGGGAAGTTACTAAACCTTTATCTATAGAGTCACTGTGAATTCATTACATTGGCATTGTAGTAACTGAAAGGGTCATTTCAAAGCAAATAGTTGGAGCTTTTAATAAGTAGCATTCTTTTGTGCTTTGGTAGTTACCTGCATAAGTTAAGTAAGAGATAAGTAAGAGATTTAATGTGTAGAATTTAACGCAGTATTAAACAGTGCCTACCACTGTTTTATATATACAGTATTTCCCAAACGTGAGTACACCCCTCACATTTTTGTAAATATTTTATTATATCTTTTCTTGGGACAACACGGAAGATATGACCTTTTGATACAATGTAAAGTAGTCAGTGTACAGTTTGTATAACTGTGTAAATTTGCTTCAAAATAACTCAACACACAGCCATTAAGGTCTAAATTGCTTACAACCAAAGTGAGTACACCCCTAAGTGAAAATGTTCAAAAGACAACCTCTGGATATGACACTGAGCATGTGCACTCAACTTCTTTGGTCGACCATGGTGAGGCCTGAGTGGATCCTGTCCTGTTAAACCGCTCTATGGTCTTGGCCACTGTCCTGCAGCTCAGTTTCAGGGTGTTGCCAATCTTTTTATACTCTATACCATCTTTATGTAGAGCAACAATTTTTTTATTTAAGATCCACAGAGTTCTTTGCCATGAGGTTCCATGTTGAACTTCCAGTGACCAGTATGAGAGAAACCTAAACTTAACACACCTGCTCCCCATTCATACCTGAGACTGTGTAACACTAATGAGTCATATGAAATCAGGGAGGGAAAATGGCTAATTGGGCACTATTTGGACACTTTCACATAGGGGTGTACTCACTTTTGTTGCCATTGGTTTAGACTAGGGGTCCTGGAGGCCGCTGTCCTGCACAGTTTGCTTGTTTTCTTCCTGAAACACACTCCCTGAACCTGGCAATTAACAGATGAGTCTTACCAGCTGTGCTTAATCAGGAAAATCACCAAACTGTGCTGGAAACTGGCCCTTCAGGACCGGAGCTGGACACCCCTGTTTTAGACAATAATGGCTGTGTGTTGAGCTATTTTGGGGAGACTGCAAATTTACATTGTTATGCAAGCTGTACACTGACCACTTTACATTGTATCAAAGTTCCATATCTTCAGTGTTGTCACATGAAAAGATATAATAAAATATTAACATTAATATGACGGGTGTGATCACTTTTGTGAGATACTGTACACACCGACACACACACAATGGTGAACCACTTCCTTAAGTACACCTGTCCTGTATCTTCACTCATTATGTGTTTTATCAGCTCCACTTGTCATGGAGGTGCACAGGAAACGAGAAGAACTACAGTCTGTAATTGTAAAATTATTTACTCAGTGGAGCTGATAAAACGGGCAATGACTAAAGATATACGAGAGTTCAGCCTCATGAAGTATGACATCATTTTAGTTTATTAGGGGTGCCCAAAGTCAGTCCTGCAGGGTGAGTGTGGTAATTCCCCTCCTCACACTCACTAAACCTGATCAGAAAGTGTAAATAGCACTATAGAAATGACCCAGCAGTGATCATTTGTCTTGGAGGTGATTTTCATTCCATTGATGATAATTTCATGATTAATGTGATTATTGGTGTATATAACGTACAACGGTTGACACTTTAAGGTTTGTGCGTTATTTGTGTGGGGAGTCATATTTTGTGGCCATATTTTTTTGTGTTTTTTGACAGTTAAGTGTTGTTAATGTTGTGATAAGTTCTTATTCCTAAAATTACTGAACTGTATTGTCCCATGGAATCATGTTTCTCTAGAAAAAAAAAGTAGTATCTGGTGGTATCTTCACTGTTCTATACCTCTTATACTCACCAGTATCTTAGTCACTGTATCCTGGCAACAAGGCAAAGCTTTGCATAATTTAGATATCCAGATAATTCAGGTTAATTAAATTTAAATGTAGAGAATATGATGTGTCACCCACAATTTATCTATGTGCATAAATGGTCAATTTGTTGAGTTATTTGAATTGTATTTAAAATTTGGTCTAACTAGTAAATTTGAATCCAAAACGCACAAATATTTAATAAAACCAGCGGCTGTCGTTTTCTGGCTAGCTCTGTCCCCAGTGATACCAGTGCAATATTCAGCAAGCTTTTGAGTTTCTGTTGTTTATTTGAATTTAATTGTAACAAGTAAGAACTGACAATCATATCAGTAAAGTACAGTTTACCTGAATTACAGTTAATTAAAGCATAAAATTTAAATATGACTATAAAATTATTTGGAACATATTGCTGGTTGCATTTCCCCCCTTTGTAGCTCTGTACATTTACTGTTTTGTGTTTTTTTCACAATTTTGCTGTGTACTGTTGTACTGTTACTTTACTGTATTTGAATACAGTAGAAATATTTATGCAACTTATAACTTATTTTTTGCTATTCTAAGTTTAGTGCTTTCCTCTTGATTTTTATCCTGCAGCAATATTTCTGAAGTAATATTTGAAAAAATAATGCTTTCTTATGTACTGCGTTCTAACATTCAGCATAAATTTTGTTTGTGTTTAAGATCACATTGCAAGCGTAATTATCTCTAGATTTAGATTAATCCTACTTTTAACATGAGAAAGTTTGAATAAATAACTTTTGGTAATTGCCAAAAAAATACTCTTAATATTGATTCTTCATATTGAAATCTTTCATTGCTGTCCACAATAATACAAAATATTCTGTTGGTTTATCTGTTGTAATTCATAAAAGTTTCAATCCATTAGAAATACACTGCCAATACCAAAATAAGGTCACACACACTAATATTTTATTGGACTACCTTTAGCTTTGATTACAACATGCATTTGCTGCGGCATAATTTCAATTTGTTTCTGTAATGTCACATCATTATTTTTGTTCAGAGCTGCATTAATGTTTCAGCAATCAGAATCAGAATACATTTATTATCCCGGAGGAAATTAAGAGAAGTTTCAGAAATGACAGTAACATTGGGAGAGTATGGTAGATAAAAAAAGCCTCACCCTCTCTGTCCTTGTGGGCAGAAAGCGAGAGGGAAAAAAAACAACCTAGCCAAAGAAGCAACACTGACAATGAACAAGATAATGGGAGAGTCAGACACTGTGCAAATTCTTCTCCAACACATCCCAAAGATTCTCAAAGGGGGTTAATCCATGAGTGAAAATAATGTCTCTTGCTCCCTGAACCATTCTTTCACAATTTGAGCATTGGCATTGTCATCTTGGTATTTTCCATGTGCCATCAGGGAAGAAGAAAGAAAACCTAGTCACTCAGTACAGTGGTCCCCAACCATCATGCACGCAAGACGACCAAAGAGTATTACAGAACTAGAAGTGTTTTGCAGGAATAATAGGAGAAAAAGCCCAAGAATTGAAAGACTTTTAGCTCTAAAAAGCGTTTGCAAGCTGATATCTGCCAGAGGAGGTGTTACTAAGTACTGATTATGTAGGGTGCCCAAACTTTTGCACAGTGCCATAATAATGTGTTTTTTATTTTTGTTCAATTTATGGCATAAAAAGTAATTAAGCATCAATGTTTGCTGAAAATATTGTGTATTTTTTCCATGTCCTTGAGAGACTGTGTTTACATCTTTTCAGCTACAAAATCACCAAAATCTGGTTACTGGACAAATTATGGAGCGATTACTTCTTCTCTAAATTATTGTTCAGCAAACGCTAGATATTGGCGGGGACAAGCAATTCTGCACACTTGGATTACTAAGTGTTTCCCCTGTTTATAAAGAAGCTCTCCAGCAATGTGTTTACTCACATTGACGAAGTGCAGGAAAAAGATGCACAGAGATACAGCCGTCACAAAATAATCCACACTGTGTTCTAAAATGTTCTACAAGCCAAACTCAGACTTTAGATTTAAATGTGTGGCTGCCGAGCTCTTTTTTTGCATCTAACTGTGGCAAAGTTCCATCTTCAGCGTTCAGCCAAGTCTCCTGCACTCAGTTGAGCAGCGCCACCCAGAGGAGAGAAGAAAAACCACAATCTCTCTCAAAGGACTAGGGCTGAGCTACTGGACAGACCTGAACTATTCTCCTGCAAGAGTTGATCACTGTCCCTTAAGATAAAGTAATATCTGAAAAGAACAGATAAAAGCGATACCAGCAAATGGTCAAAGCAAAGAACGTGAGTCTCAGAAATACACAACACGAAGACTCTGAATCTCGCGTTGGTCTGAGGGAAGGTTACTGAGGTTACTGGGGACACATTGGAAAATGTGGAAAGACCAGAAGAGTACAGACCACAAACGTG
>JBBIGC010171466.1:0-15492 GCA_037576955.1 Lepidarchus adonis
TGATGATGGGTTCTATGATGTGTCTGAGGTAAGAACGTGCAGTGACTGAGCCATGTACAATAACCAAATCTGTTTTGTGCTGACTGGTGATACTGCCCAGACTGTTGCACCTCCTCCACCAAAGCAAACCCTGGGGACCATGTTGACCTCAGCGTATCGCTCACCTCATTTTCTCCAGCGACGCTGGCCCGACACTCATCAGTGAACAGGACGGTACCACTGCTGCATTGTCCAGATCACATGGTCTTGTGCCAACTGCAAACGTTCACGGCGGTGTCTTGGTGTCAGTGGAGTCACCTGCAACGTTTTTTTGGCATTCGTTGCGGTCTGTCGCTCGTGGAGCTCCACTCCTGGGTCTGTCATGAAATCTGTCATTAGTTCTGTGTCTTGATGCAAGTCTGCTGATGACACTTTGAGACACACCAAGTTCACGAGCAACATCTGACGGCCTGCCACCCACCCGAAGGCGCCATGGCCAGGTGACGCTGCTCGCCCATTAAGTGACATCGTGTGTTCATGGCTGTTTGAATGATGAACTTGGAATGACTTACTGACAATAGCAGCTTTTTATACCCACAGAATGTTGAAATTAATGCCACATTGAGAAAGGTTGTCTTTTGGTATTGGCCCCAATATAAGGCACACCTGTCTTTCACAATATCCCTAACTTTTTGTGAGTAGTATATATATATATATATAATTTAAATGTGTTTTTTCCAGTGACTTTTTTCACCCAGGCCACTTTAAAAAAATCTTCATCTACCACCAAAACTTCAAAAATGTTTTCAGACATAAGGCTTAAGTATGAATTGTAACATGTCCACCAATACATAGGATCTGCATTATTACAACTTATAACTTATTAATTTTGTGTAATATAGGACATCATTATGCAGTTCTTGTGATTTGAACATAGCACTGTATAAAAATTATTTATGGTACAGCCCTACTAGGGATACGAAACCAATTTTGATTTCACTTTAAGATTTGAAGTGAGAAGGTTGTCTGAAGACATGCATATTTGATGTCTATATGTTTATATTTCAGCTTCTGAAGCCAGTGTTTTCAGTATGGCATCCAAAACAATCAGCAACTACATAATGCAGCATGTATCCACTTTGTCCTGGAGGAACCAAATGATTTTGCAGTGGTTTCACTGCACAACACCTAGTACTGAGAGCTGTGTGTTTGACCATTTCAAATGCCTTGGTATGACTGGAGATTGCTTTTACTACATTCATCTTAAGCTTTGAAGGAAACTGTAGAATAAAGCTTAATCACAAATTATTAGCTTGGTTTTTATGGTGATAATGTGCTCATTCCTCTAGGTTTACTGTTCAAGAGATGCACTCTGCTATTACCCACCAAGGACAGGTTAAAATTAGTATGTAGCTCATTTTCACAGGTAAGCATAAACAAGTAAGTAAGGAAAAAAATAAATACATACACATAATCTTATAGAATAGAATAGAATAGAATAGAATAGAATAGAATAGAATAGAATAGAACAAACCTTTATTGTCCCATGAATGAGAAATGTAGATGTTACAGAGCTCTTATACAGATAAAAGGAATATATGAGAAAAACACCAAGTTTGTTCTGGTCTATATACACAAAATAAAAATAAGAATAATCTTATGTAAATACAAACCAGGATATATTTTGTGACCAAAATAGTGCATGATCCAATCTATCGATATGACATGTGGAAATCAGTGTGTTTTAATTTTACAATTAATTTACTGTAAACAATGTTTTTTTGTTTGTTTTTTTTATTTTTGAGCTTGAACCACCTTTTTGCCAAATCATCTCAATAGGATTTAGGTCAGGACTTTGACTAGGCCACTCCAAAGTCTTCATTTTGTTTTTCTTCAGCCAATCAGAGGTGGATTTGCTGGTGCGTTTTGGATCATTGTTCTGCGGCAGAACCCAAGTTTGTGTCCGCTTGAAATCAGAGATTGGTAGACAGCAGAATTCATGGTTCCATTTATCACAGCAAGTCTTGCAGGTGCTGAAGCATTAAACAGCCCCAGACCATCACACTACCACCACCATGTTTTACTGTTGGTATGAAGTTCTTTTTTTGAAATGCAGAGTATTTTCCCAAAAGTCCTGGGGATCATCCAGATGTTTTCTGGCTAGATTGAGATGAGCGTTAATGTTCTTTTTGCTCAGCAGTGGTTTTCGCTTTGGCACTCTGCAATGCAGGCCATTTTTGCCCAGTCTCTTTCTTATGGTGGAGTCATGAACACTGACCTTAAATGAGGCCTGAAGTTCTTCGGATGTTGATGTTGGTCTTTTGTGACCTCTTGGATGAGTCGTCACTGTGCTCTTAGGGTAATTTTGGTCGTGGGAACGTTCACCATGTTTTTGCCTTTTGTGGATAATGGCTCTCACTGTGGTTCGCTGGAGTCCCAAAGCTTTGGCTTTATAACCTTTTCCAGACTTGATCATAGTGTCGCAAATCATGTAAAATTACATTATATTTTATATGACCCCAGACCCTAGACCGCAGTATAGAATCAAATTGAATCACATCGTTTCAAATTTTAAGGTATTGAAAATGATTGAACTTTTAGATAAAATAATCTATATAGAATCAAAACATACAAAAGTGATTTATAGCCCTACTTTTTGCAAGGTAATTGGGTAAACCTGTTAAAACAAGATTTAAGTCATTTAAAATTTTGCATCCCAGAGCAAGGCTGATTGCATGTAGCAGTGTTGTCTTTCTAATGTTGAGTGGATGGGGGTTGTTACGTTATATATATATATATAACAATATAAATCCCCTCAATAATTCTGTAAAGTTTAAAGGTTCATTCTTATGCCTAAGTGAGATGTGAAGGTATTATAAGGTTCATTCTTGTGTAAATTATTTTTTGTCAAGTGTACTGTAGAACTTTATACAACTGTTATATAAAATAGGAATAAATATAATAAACCAAAATCTTAATTCTAACTAGTTAAAAGTGGAGAATTACATTATTTGGTCAGTTCTTAATAAAAGAGGCAATACAAAAACGTCTGAATTCTGATCAGGCAAAAGTTTTCAGGTTCTACAGGAGAACATTTGCTTTACAGATTTCAGTCTTGCTCAATGAGCCAGTGAGGTTCATATACAATGCAATGTGAAGCTGGCGAAGCACCGTCTGAGAGAAAGGTTTACAAGCCAGGGAACTTTTTACAGTTTAGATGACTAAAGGATGACACTGATTTAGATGGAAACGTTAGTCATATTAAATATCTTTGTGTCAGGACTGTTTGCAGTGTATGCTACTCTGCCAAAATATCTCCACACTACTGATTCCTCTAACCCTTCTATTCAACAATGTCCACATTTTTTGAGCTTCAGACTGTCATCATCTGTAACGCTGTTGTTCAGGTTTTTGTTAGCACTTTCTGTCATTGTTTTCTTTTCTTTTTTCCTCTAACTTGATGTACTTCAAGTTACGTCAGGTTTCTGTGCCTCAGAACGCGATGTAATGTGAACTTCGACATAAGTCAGAAATCATGAATGTAATGATGCTATGGAGGCTTTATTGGACAGCACTGTGCTTCATTAACAGCTGGCAACATGCATGAACGAGTAACACTCATACAGCTAACACCAGTCTTTCTCATGGATGTCTCATATTACAGGAAAGCATTTCAGAAACGTTGCTCCAGATCTAAATGTTCTTTTTAATGGCTTCAACATACTCTGTGGGTGAAACCAAGTACCACCATAGCACTAAACACATTGGAGAGGTCACTTGTGGCATGAACAACCACACAGCCTTAGCACAGTGCACTATTTACCCCCCATCTCACCCACCAATCTACATGAACTCTTATTCAACATTGTGAATAAAACATCACAGCAATAACAGCAATAAACAGCCCAGCACAGCACGTGGCAGTCACATATTACCGTAAAGCATTTAGTAGGCATTCAACTGCATTCTACTACCATATATGACAGTAAAAACGGACATTTAAAAAAGATCCAGCAACATAGTCATAAATCATCGTATGTCGACTACAGGAAAGATAACAGCAAATATAACAGACAAAACGACACATGGACTTAAATACATACACTAAACAAACCAGACAGAACATAGAACACAAGTATATTATGTAAAAATGTGAAACTTTTTTATTGTATTATTAGTTTTTGATAGTATCCTTTGTGTTCCAGCTTATCAGATGTGAGAAAAATAAATATAGAATTCCCTGTATTACACCAGGTCCCCTGTTTAACGATGGAGCAGTGTGCTGCATTGGGTTCCTGTCAAAGCTTCACTTATTATGGAGTGTTCCTGAAGGTTTGTATTTTGTGTTGTAGATTAATAAATTATTCAGATATATCATTTAATCTTTTATTGCTACATAGATACAAATTAAGCATTATTTCTTAATTCATATTTGAATTGCTAAACAGTGGCCCCAGAAAATAGCCACTTTATTTTTATTGGGCATATTACATGAGTTTGAATGTTAGAATTAGGTTTATTTTACATTATTATAAAAGTTTGAGAAAATAATGATCATTATGACACATTTTTAAATGTTTGTGGTTTTGTCTTCCAATAAGTGTACTTGTCATTTGAAACATTTCGCAGACCTTGATAGCCGGTTGGGATAAGCTGGAGTGCCACCGTGTCTTTAAATGTTTATGTGAAGCCACAAAACTTCAGCAGAAAATTGAAGTTGTTGTTACTTGCAAGCCAGGTGGGTAAATGAGTTAACGAGATGGATAATTTATTCTATACCTATATATTCTATCAAATCAGTTAAACAGTTCACCCCCCCACACACACACACTGTACTGTATGTTGCATTAGTGTTTTTAGAGTAAAAATAATTTTTACAATTTTTATTTATTTTTATACACAAATAATTTAAAATATGACATTCATAACAATTGTGAAATATATTAAATGTTAAATGTTTCTTACTTTAATCCATATTAAACTGTAATAATCCTTTCTTCTTCTTGTTTTGACTTAAAAGGTGTATGTCACGGGTTGGAACTGGCGATCCGTCTGTTCTGTAGAGGTGTGCTTTTGGATCAGTGGCAGAGCAAACAGGATTCTCTCTTCTGGCTTATGTGCCTCCTCAGACCCTGGCCACTTGTCAGTCAGGCACGCATACTCTTCATTCTCTTTGGTCCACTCCAGTCTGATGGTAAAAATGTCTTCTTTTCCACTTCTTTTGGCTGTTACTTATGACATTTGTCCTATTTTTGTCCTATAAAGAAGCCCTAATTTTCTCCCGGCTTTACATTTATTGCTTTTTACTAAGAACCTATTTGTGTCATTATTTAAGATTGGATGACTAAACCAGAACCACAACTTTTATGTAGAAATATTTTATATTCCATCTCTTAGAAAAAATACACCAAGCAGAATGGACCAGAAAAATAAAAGCCCAATATGTCATATATAATTAATAGTGATTGTGATTCGTGATTTCCGATCGATTGGACCAGAAAAATAAAAGCCCAATATGTCATATATAATCCAGCTGTAGTATTGATTCTACAATATACATTTTTGTCATGATTCCTTTACCCAGCTTAATGTTGCTTATTGTCAATATTTGTATCAACTATGCTTAGTTGAAGTGCCTTTCAGTGCCAATTAAAAATAAATACCTGCTATGGATAAAATATGTTGAAGAATATATCACAAACCCTTTAAAACTGACCTATGTTTTGCCATATTTTTCATTATGCATCACAGTTCAGTACTGCTGACCTTAGCATAATACATATAAATTGGTAACTGAAGTTTGACAGCAGAGCTGTTCTATTTAGGTATGATAGCTTGGCAGGATGTATGTGAACAAGTAGTGGGGCAAGGGGACCTTTTGGACTTGGCCAATTCCATTATTCTCCTGTATGGACATGAAGACACAAAAACCTGGAGCGCTGACACCATTCTGTCCATCATAGATGAGATGATAGGTAATAATACACATATTTATAAGAAAATTGTTCATTAACTCTTTAACAAATGTTTGTAGAGAATTCTATACATACTGTTTTTATGCATATTTGTTAGTTACTCCACGTCCGTGGCATATGGAGAACATGGCACGTCTGCTTATGCTCTGTGGGACCAATATCTGCTACAGTGTTCTAGCTAGCAGGGCCATCAATGGTAGGCTCTTGGAGATCTCACGTCTCCTGATGTTACTCATCCTGGTAAGAGTTAGAATTGTTTAAATTAAACAAATTAAAGTAGTAGTTTCTTGTATTTGGGTTGTTTAGAAAAAGACCAGGTTATTATAGATGTGACCACTGTTGCCACTTCATCCTGAAGCATGAAGAGTAAAAAAAAAAAGGGATTTTGACCTAAAAAACATAACCAGAAACTTACAGAACAGCTTTCAAAAGGAATAAACAGAGGCTGAACATTGCTGGATTATTCATTTTATTAAAAAACAAATAAAAAGTATATGGAAATCAACTGTTTAGGTTTGTGTGTGTGGAACAAGCATTATTTGCAATACGTTCAAAATGCATTTTTATATATCTTACATGTATTACTTACCAGTAACGACTGTTTAACAGGTGAGTGAGAAGGATGGCTACTGCATGAACTGGGCAGTGAAGATGACTCAGCAGGTGTGCAAGGTGTTCTCCATGGCCTCAGAGAAGTGGTCCTTTATCCAGAGCCTGGAGAACATATTTTCTGAAGTCACCATGGAAACTTATCGGGGCATTCTTGCAGGTAAGAGCCCAGCAGCAAGCCCAGGTTAATATGATCATAATATGTATGTATTTGTGTATATACAATGCCCTCCACAATTATTGCCACCCCTGGTTAAGATGCATTCTTAGGCTTCTAATAAATGATGTTTTTTTTCCCAGAAAAATATAGACTCACAACAAAAAAGGGAAATAACTTTTAATTATTTATTTATTCCCCCAGCCATTTATTAATTGGGGAAAATCACACATAAAAAACATGTTTTACATGAAATAATGTGTGCCACAATTATTGACACTCCTGCTGTTAATATTTTGGGTAGCTATCAACAGCGCCTAGGGAGCAGTGAAGTGGGGGTGGTACATTGCTCAAGGGTTCCTCAGTGGTGCCCGGGCTGGGACTTGAACCTGCGACCTTCAGATCTCAGGGGCAAAGTCCAACCACTAGGCCACACTGCCCAATGCAGGATTTTAATCTTTCTTGGTGAAGCTGCCTTAAGATCATTAACAAG
This sequence comes from Lepidarchus adonis, assembly GCA_037576955.1. NCBI lineage: Eukaryota > Metazoa > Chordata > Actinopteri > Characiformes > Lepidarchidae > Lepidarchus > Lepidarchus adonis. The sequence goes on from JBBIGC010171466.1 coordinate 7,214, forward strand.
CTCCAGTGTAGTTCTAGGCTGATTTCACAGCTTTCTCATGATCATCCTCACCCCAGGTGAGATACTGTGTGGAGCCCCAGACTGAGGTCGATTAAGAGTCATTTTGTGTTTCTTCCACTTTTGAACAATTGCACCAACAGTCTCCTTCTCATCCAGCTTCTTGCTTATGGTTTTGTAGCCCATTCCATTCTTGTGCAGGATTACATTCTTGTCCCTGACATCCTTGGACAGCTCTTTGGTCTTGCCCATGGTGGAGAGGTCAGAGTCTGATTGATTGAGTCTGTGGACAGGTGTTTATGGGTGACTAGTTGAGTCTCAATGTGGGTGACAAGTTGAAATTAGGAGCATCTAACCAGTCTGTGAAAGCCAAGTTGTAAACCTAAATGTTTCGGGGAGAAAATGCATAATAAGTTGTTGAGAGACAAATGCTCTCTTTGTTCAGTCTTTGAGTAAAAAATCATTTTTAAGTGCCTCCTGTCACTCATATGAAGGATCTGAGGGGTCACCCTCTCATGATCTGAGAGGAGTCAGAGAATAAACTGTAATGGAAAACTGTATGAAAATTGGAAACTATATGAGTGATGAGAGGGACTTAATTGCGAGAAGTTTTTGACTAATTTAATCCTATTTTTTCCACACAGACTGAATGAAAAGAGCATTTGCGAGTAAAATAGAAGTTTTTCTTTTACAGTTTCAAGAAGTTACAGGAACGGGTGTATAGGAATCCTCGTATTCAGTCCCACTATGTAATCTTAGCCAACGTCCTTGGCTAAGTCCTGTTAGACTGACAGTATATGGTCACCAGGAACTTGCTGAGATCATCCTCAATGACCTTATTTGGGCAGAAGGAAAAAGTGGGTGTATGTCATTGTCAGAGGGATGAGATTGTTCCCATAATTTCCTGTATAACCTTATTTGGGCAGATAATCCTTTAATGTAAGTGTAACACACTGATTGGTGAAGCTGGACTTGGGGGCGGGGGGAGAGGAGAGCATTGGCACAATTGTGGGGACTGGGTTTCCCATCTTAACCAGGGGTGCCAGTAATTATGGAAGATGCTGTATTTATGTATAAAGCAGAGTGATTTAGATACTCTGTGTTTGTATTTAACTAGATTTAAGCAACAATTATTATTATTTGTATGCAATTTTCTAACATTGTTATTATATATTAAGTTCCACATTGTTAATGCAATTAAAAGTTTGATACCAGTCTTTTAAAAACTGCATATGTGAAGAAATTACCCATAAACTTCTGTTGTATATCAGGTATTTTTCTAAAAATTAAAAAATAAACAAACTTGGACTATAGGACAAAATGTTTGAAACTTTAAGAAAGTTAATTAACGTTTTTCTGACATTGATAGCTACATATTATGCATATATTTTTAAAGCTCAAATGACACTCATGAAAAGTGTTGTAATCTCAGTATATTTTGATATTAATTATCTATTAAAATCAAACAGGTAACCACAATGGAGACCCATTACAGCACTTGTGCAGCATTTTGAATGCAAGTGCTCACTTCCACACAGAGATGATCTATATGTCCCTCAGTAAAAACTGAAATCTTGCTCAGAGTTTATTAAGAGGTACGGATCAGCCTATAGCGTTTGGGTTTTCAACTTTATATTTTTTGCATTTGCATCAGTTTCAGCAGGTCTTGTGCAGCCCTGTGTGACAGCACCCTGACTGAAATGTGCTTGTGTGCAACATTTAAATAGAACAAGTCTGAATCCAAAAATCAAAATTGGTTAATTACTCAGAGTTTGGCTTCTACATTGTCTGTTTTATAACTATTCGCTCAACTGTTGTCATATGCTGAGGATTAACTACAAACTGAGCAGTTGACGGCTTGTTCGGTGTGTGTTGGCACTGCTAGTGTCTGAGCAAGATTTTGTTCCGTCTGTGAAGATTTTATTGAAATAATTGCACGATTCTGTGCTGTAAACTTTGTTGCTCGTTCAAGTGATTACAGACCGTATACTGTTAAATGTTTCCTTATTACAAAAGGATACAAATTCTGAGTTTAGTACAAAGCATGTTAGGGAGAAAATGTCCAAAAACACTATGTTGGAACGTGTGCATTTTTCCAAAGCAGCTGTGATTTCTGATTCAATTTTTGTAGATTTGTATTAAATTGCATAAATATTTATTTATTTCATTTTTTATATTTATTTTTTTGCAATTTTTGCTGACTTCAGTTGATGGTTTTCAATATAATGTTCCTGGCATTATTGATAGTTTTCCTGTGAGATAAAGTAATGCGGCAAATGTATTAACATGTTTGCATGATGTGAGTCAATGTAGTAACATTACTTCATTGTTGTCTTGTATACAGCCTTGTTTTAGATGAGACCTGAGATATAAAATATTGCATCACAAATTAAGCAATAAAATATATTTCTAAAATATGTAATATCCAGTTTTCCAAGTGTATATAGGGCAGTCAGGACCAATTATTTTTAGGGAGAATACATACATACAGCAGTATTGCTGCTATCCAACAGAGGGAGACACACCACAAGTACCACTTGTGCATTTTTCAGATAAAATGTCTTATTACAAGTCATTTTTGTCTTTATTAGCTTGCAAATTACTGCATCATCTGGTTCTCCATAGAGTATAAGCTCTAACATGTATAGTTTTTATATTTATAGAAACACTTAAAAAAAAAACGTTCCATTAACTAAGGACATGGTTGCTTTGGCTACAGACATTGCAAGTAATACATAACATTAGTGGTAGCAGTTTATTTTATGCTTTAATAATATTTTATTATGTACCTGTAGATTTTTGAATTAAATATAAATATTTTTCAACTAGAATTTTCTGTATTTTTGGTATTTTGTATTTTTAAGGGAAGGAAAGGTTTAAAACGAACTTAATAATAATAATAATAATAATAATAATAATAATAATAATAATAATAATAGTAATAATAATATGTCCCTCTGTAGTAATATACCCTATATTCTCAAACAATTAGTCAATTTTGAATGACCAATTTTAGTACAAAACAGTAGTTACAACCATAGGTAAGATAAGTACATTTGTTCATTCATACATACATACATACATAAAGCACATACAGCACTATTGTCCAATCCTCTTGATTAACAATTGTAAATACATTTTGCATCTACAATTGGTTTACAGATTACCAATATCAGAAGCTTCTGTCTATTGAATCACAGGTGGTCATGCAGATTTTCCAATATCAGTTCTTTATATTGAAATGTATTAATCAATTAATACAAATAAAATTAATAAAATGTTTCACTGAAAATAACTGCAGTTACCAATGTAATAATAGTGCTGCCCTAATATAAGGCTGATACTAAGTAATGAAATAAAATGCAACTGACAGAATTTCACATTCAGGACATAAATATAATATAAATGTGTTCACATTGCTTTTACATTCAGAAATACAATAAAAACAGGTTCTTGCATTTTTCAAGTATATGCATACAAGGTAATAAAAATCAAGTTCATTACATTTTCTCAAGTCAGAAATTGTAATTAGATCCATGTTTTACATTTGCAGCATGACGAGTACCAAAAACTGAACCTGTCTTCAATAGGTAAAGAATTTTAAACCAAAAAAGTTTTTTTTTTTAATTACGTTGGCATATTTGAAGTGAGAGCAAACCAGCTAATAATTTATTTTTTTTGGGGAAAAAGCTGTGCCTTCAAGGTCAGAACATTTGCATGTGAGCTGATTAATGACTGAGGCACAGATTTAAGATATGTCTCTGAATAATCATACATGAAACATACATCTGTTGTCCTGGACTTGCAACATGTTGAACTGTAGAGTCTGAATACTGTTGATGATCCTTCTCTGGTGCCCAATCAGGGATATTCCTATTTGCCGAACGTCTCTGTGGGTTAGAAAAAGCCAAATAATCAGTTTTTTTTTCTATAATGCTCCTAATAACAGAACCATAGAACTAACAACATAACCTTAAAAGGCTGCTCGTTTTACTCACTCAATAGTCATTGTTGTGACAGACTCCAATGTTGTGAAACCTGCTGCAACAAAGTTGTTTGTGTACTGGCTCATCTTAATGGAATTCAGCCAGTCACTCAGTGTGATAAACATGGGGTAATCAGCTTCCTCCTCAGGGCAATGGCGTAATCTGTAAGAAAATGAAAAAAAGGCAAATATAGGTCATTTCACTCAGAGAAAATGGGTATTTCCATTTTTTAAAAACAAAATATGGTCTGAATTAGTTTAACCTGAACTGTAATGTATTGATTAGCAAAATATATGTTAAATAAGTTTTTACAGTTTTACTCACTAACAGGAAAATATTTTCTGTGACTAATCCTCACTCATGAAAATAAGGAAGTAAACAGGGAACTGATTCAGGAACATAGCAATTAGTGTAGTTAAAGGGCATAAATATATTAGTTCAAAAATCTGTTCAGTTTATATATTCTATTTAAAGAAAAAATAATTTCAGGATTTATCAGTTAATGCTCTTGCAGCTTACAGCACAGTACAGCATGAGATGAGCATAATACAAAAAACTTATACTGGGGTCCTCAACCTACAGAGTACTCCGCTTATGGAAATTCGTGGTTACATCGCTTTACGGTCATGCAGGGCAGCCACGGGCAAGACTGCTGTGCTTAGCAGCTTCCATGTGGGGGCTGTTAATTGCTGTGATGTTTCTGTTTTATTCATTAGTGTTGAATAAGAATGCATTGGATTGGTGGGTGAGATGGGGGGTTAATAGTGCACTATGCTAAGGCACCATCAGTGTCTCCAATGTGTTTACTGCTGCGGTGGTACTTTGTTGTACTTACTTCAACACTGTATAACAGTGTAAATTTGCTGTTCCCTTAAAATAACTCAACACACAGCCATTACTGTCTAGAATATTAAGCCTTTTCCCTCGTTAGTGTTACAAGGTCTAAGGTGTGAAGAGGGAGCAGGTTAAATTTGGTGTTATCACTCTCTTACACGCTTTCATACCAAGCACTGAAGGTTCAACATCAGGTTCCACAAAGAACAGGCCTCACCATTTTCGACTAAAGAAGTTGAGTGCAAGTCATATCCAGAGGTTGTCTTTTAAAAATAGATGTGTGAGTGCTGCCAGCATTGCTGCGGAGATTGTAGGGGTGGGGCGTCAGCTTGTCCGTGCTCAGACCGTCTGCACAGCTGTCATTCCAGAATGAAGCATCTTCTAAAGATGCACAAAAAAGTCTGCAAACATTTTGCTGAAGACAAGCAGACTAAACACATGGATTACTGGAACCAGTGTCCTGTGGTCTGATGGAACCAAGATAAACTATTTTGGTTTAGATGGTGTCACGCATGTGTGGCAATCAGGTGAGGAGAACAAAGACAAGTGTGTCTAGCCTACAGTCAAGCATGGTGGTGGGAGTGCCATGGTTTGGGGCTGCATGATGCTGCTGGCACAGGGGAGCTACAGTTCATTGAGGGAACCATGAATACCAACATGTACTGTGACATACTGAAGCAGAGCATGATCCCCTCTCTTCAGAAACTGGGCCGCAGGGCAGTATTTCAACATGATAACAACCGCGAAAACACCTCTAAGACGACCACTGTCTTGCTAAAGAAAGAGGGTAAATGTTCTGGACTGGCTATCTGTGGAAGGTGGAGGAGTGCAAAGTCTCTAATGTCTTCAGTGGAGATGATTTCAATGACAAACTATGAAGCAATAGTGAACTCTATGCCCAAGAGAGTTAAGGCAGTGCTGGAAAATAATGGTGGCCAAACACAATACTCACTTTTGTTGCCAGTGTTGAGTTATTTTGAGGGGACAGCATTTATTACAGCACTTCTACTATATAAGGTTTATCAGTGATCTAATAATGGCTGTTATTGCCTCTGCATGGTAACCAGATCAGTCAGGTTTTATGACCGAGCAGTTTCAGAAAGAGTTTAAATGGTCTCGGGTCAGTTTCAGATCCAAAGTTGATTAAATAATTCTGGTGTTTCCTCAGAATGTTGTCAGGCTTCAGTTGGATTCAGACACAAAACAATGTCAGGTTGGACTCAGAAAAGTCCCTAGCTATGTTCAAGTTCAGACCAAAAATGCAGGCCTGGTCTAAACATTCCTATAGATTATTCAAAGGATTTTCTTTTATTCTTTCAGTGAATCCATTTATTCGCCAAGGCTAATTTCAGTTCATTTTTCATGGGATAAAGTCACAGAAATTCAGTGTTTTGATATTTGGTGTCAGTCAAATAATTGACTTCTTGGTTTTCATTGACCCTTCACATCCCAATAACAGCCTGTTTCAGCTGCTAAAATCAGGCAGGAGGCTGAGGAGTATAATGGCCAGGACTGAGACAGTTTCTATCCTTTAGATCATAAGAATCCTGGACCAGGACATGCCACCACACACACCACACTCCCCACACACTGAACATTGAACATCTGAGTGAACATTGCTGTCTGTGCACTTCACCATCTACAGACCTTAACACTGGACACTGCACACCTGCACTAATCTGCACAGTTTCTATCTGAGCTGCTGTTCTAGCAGCAGTATTATCCACTCTCCTGATGTTTGCACCTCTGGTTCTTCTGGACCATTTCTTTTCTAACTGCTTATTTATCGACTTATTGTACTTGTGTGTGATAATCTAGTTTAAGTTTTGGTTTAGTGTTAAGTTTTTAGCCTAATAATCTTTAATTATAGCTTTTTCTTGCACAGTCTGGAGTGGATCAGGATGCATTTCACTGCTTGTTGTACGTGTATAACGTATAAACATCTTGAATCTTACCTATCGAATGCATAAGACCCTGTGAGAAAAGAGAAGTGGACTTTACCCTTGGAAGTCCTCCACCAGCGTGAGCAGGCTGCTGGGGTTGCGAATCAGTTTGTCAAGAAAGCTGAGCATGTCAGTAAATTTTGGCCGAAGAGTGCGCTCTTTCTGCCAGCAGTGAAGCATAAGTTGATGCAAAGCCGCAGGACACCCCATTGGAGCAGGCAGTCGATAACCCTCCTCTATAGAGAGAATTACCTGCACAACATATACAGTTAATCTCACATACGTTCTCTCACAAATGAATCTTACATATAGATGTAAAAACAGAAATTGCAAAAACATTCAGCAGCATGCAAAGGAACTCAAACTAAACTGTTATTAAAAGTGGATTTACACTTGCAGTATTAAAGGAAAGCAATCAAAAGGAATGAGTGTTTTGAACACAACACTTAATCTAGTCATGATTTTGGCAGGTTTTATGACTATGTGAAATCAATTTAACTGCATTGTAAATGATATAATTATATTATATATATATATATATATATATATATATATATATATGACAATAAAGTAGCCTTATTCTCGTTTTCTGTATTAAAATTTGGTGTGATACTGGTGTGGCAACTCACATCTTGATTGCACATCTCCCAGTAGGGCTGATCTCCATAGGACATCATCTCCCAAATAACAATACCATAGCTCCAAACATCACTGGCTGACGAGAACTTTCTATACATGATTGCTTCTGGTGCTGTCCACCTGATAGAAAGTTTTCCTCTCTGCAATAAAAGGTTTATGACATGAAACATTTTTCATTTGGATTGGTTGGTTTCCTAAGGTGCTCCAATTTAAATAACCTTTTGAGTATTGATATGTCAGATGGGGATACAAGCACTCAAACATTCATACTAGAAACAAAAACAAGCAGTTTTACCTTCTTAGTGTATTAAAATACACTACTCACAATAAGTTAGGGATATTGTTATTTACATGAGTGCTTTTCCTATTTGCTCTGAGTTTGAATTAAATAAGTAAAAGTTTCCTTTGATATTACTAATAATGTACGAAAAGAAACACCATAGCCTCATGATGTTGTTCTGAGGCTGCGTTCCACTCTTCCACAAGTGCTACACGCAGTTCTGCCAGGTCACGTTGGGTGGGGTTCGATCATGCAGTCTCTGCTTTAACTGGTCCCAGACGTGCTCTATGGCAGTGGTCCCCAACCACCGGGCCGCAGACCGTTACCGAGCATTGGAGCATTTCGAACGGGGCTGCGGGCCGGTAACGGGCCGTACAAAAAATTACTTACAATTTTTTACATTTTTTAAAAATATGATCTCAATCCATAGCATCTAAGTATGTTCTAGACATCAACTTTGCCGGTACAACAGCACTGAAAACTTATTCTGAAAGGACAGTTTATGCGTTACCATAGTGACCAGAGCGCGTGAGGGGCAGGGGAGGAAGTTACTCTGATCGTTGTTAGCGCATTTCAGAAAGACGCTGCTAATAAAGTTAC
>JBBIGC010171527.1:0-15487 GCA_037576955.1 Lepidarchus adonis
CATCATCATCATCATCATCATCATCATCATCATCATCATCATCATCATCATCATCATCATCATTATCATCATCACCACCATATTCAACCATCCTCATAACCATCATCATCATCATCATCATCATCATCATCACCACCACCATATTCAACCATCCTCATAACCATCATCATCATAATCTTTATCATCATCATCACCACCATCCTCAACCATCCTCATAACCATCATCATCATCATCATCATCATCATCATCATCATCATCATCATCATTATCATCATCATCATCACCACCTCCATCCTCAACCATCCTCATAACCATCATCATCATCATCATCATCATCATCATCATCATCATCATCACCACCATATTCAACCATCCTCATAACCATCATCATCATCATCACCACCACCACCCTCAACCATCCTCATAACCATCATCATCACCACCACCACCCTCAACCATCCTCATAACCATCATCATCATCATCATCATCATCATCATCATCATCACCACCACATGCACAATTATCATCACATCACAAGCTCACTCTTCAGTACTAATGTCACCATGGTGCACAGCTCACCATTATCTTCATCCTCCACCTTCTCAGTCTGCATAGTCACCTATAATATAGATTCTATATTACTCATTGTTACCACTGTGCGTATCCCTCAATATTATCCTAATTTAGATTCTAAGCATGACTAAAGGTAATACCTTTCTAATCATCTTCATCTTCATCATTTTACAATGTGTGGATTACTTTCCCTACAGACTTAAAGAGAAAACAGCATAAATTTAACAAAATAACTGAAATTAAATCTATGAAATAAGTTCATGTATTATACCTCAGCTTCACATTTTTTTATTCTTAGGAATTAATTTCAAGCATTTAAGAATAGGCCTTTAGATCAGAATGCCGTAAGGATTAAGAAAAACACTGAACTGTGTCCAAACTACTAACATGATATGTATAGAGGGACACATCCTAATGGTTGGCAGTTCAAAAAGTACTGTTAACACTTACAAACTACATTATCAGTATCACTTGTTTTGTGATTGAGTTGTGTTAAAATAAGCTTTTTGTTAATTATTGTGGGAGTTAATTGCATATTGTCGATGTTTTGTTACTCGTGAATTTAGCTGTTTTCAAGCTAAATATTGAGCATAACCACACTTCCTGTCAAATTTACTGTAAGCGGTCTGTCCTATATATTTCCTTTCTTTTTGACACTATATTTATTCGTTTTCACTTTTGCAACAAGATGAATGAATGTTATAATCCTCAAGGAAATAAGCAGAGCAACACACACCACCAAGTATGATTCATGTGGACGACACCAGATGCTACAATTATGATGTACAGTAGAAATATTCAAGGAAACCCCTGTGGCATGAGTGGAGATACCAGGCTCTAAATAACTCCCAAATTGAACAGAATTGCTATTGAATGCAGTATACAGTATACATGCACATAAAATACTCTAATAGTGCTAAAAGAGCATTCTCTACCAACCTTTAACAGTTGGAACTATTTCTCTTTCTTTTTTATCCACTGCACTAAAAATGTATTAATTTGGCTGAATACTATCCTACATCCTTTTTATAAGACCTTTTGCAGTCCATTTTTAATGCACAAATCATGTGGCTTGCTGATAAGAGATCCAGAATTCTGCTACCCCTCAAGAATATTTTTTTTTAAAAACTAAAGAAATGTATATCTTTTTTTAAATATTACTATAGAAACTAATTTTTTGACTATTTCCAATGTAAAAATCTACATCTACGCACTGGCTGTGTCATACATCAACACGGATAAATCAAAAGAGCTGTCAGCTCTAATTCGGTTGTGGACCTGCACAGATTTGGAAGTGATTATAAAAATGTACTAGTCAAGTGAGATCATGTGATGTGGTGAAATGAGCCAAAAAGTTAACCTTTTAGTCATGCATAAAATCCCATTTGGTCAGATTGTCAAACTGTCAGATAACACAAACTGTCAGCTTTGGTGGTAGATCAATGAAGTGTCTTCTTTCTAGTGATCTAAGATCTTGTGTGAAAATCAGTCATGAAAACCTGCCCATATATATTGGTCACACAATAATACCAGTGGTACTATCCTACCCACCCAGAGAGTGAGGCTAATTGGGCTTTCTTGGACTCCTGGCCACCGTTGGCTATAACACTCCATGATAAATTGGTGACCTATTGGTGACCTGATGGCTTGAAAAGCCCTGGCTGCAAATATTGGCTTACTTGCAGCTCTGTATGTCCGAATTTTTATTCATATATTCTTTTTTCAGTGCATTACACGCCTAATACGAGGTGACGCTTTGGTACTAGGGCTCTCTTTGCTGTAGGGCTCCATCCACTAAGGCCAAAGGAGATGAAAGAAGAGGGCTTGACTGCTCTGCTAGGTTAGTGCTAGGACACTAAGCTATTATTATTACAGTATATTTCTTTGCTGTTTTATTAATCTAGCTGCTACAGGGTGGAAGTTCCGCCTGGGGTAGACCACTGCACACACAAACACACTGTGCTTTATGTCTGCTCTAATTTATGTATGCCTGGGCCTTAGAGCCTTAGATATACTCCTGTTGTTTACGCTCATGGCAGGAAATGAAGCAAAAGGCAGTGAGAACTGGAAGTTTTACGAGAAAGAGTGGGATAATTGAAGAGAGATACAGATGCAGAGACAGCATAAGAGGGTAGAAATTGTGAAAAAGGGAATCAGCATTTGGCCAAACATCTAGCCCAACAGCTTTGATCTTCTCAGAAACAGTACCAGGGTTCCACAATAACATTTCAAAACTGACCTATTAGACTGCAGTAACTATTTTAGAACTGCAGATACAGAACTTTAGTTTCAAGTCAGTTAGAATTTACACAAGTGAACATCTAACCATAAAAAACAACAAGAAATTAATCACAAATTGATCAGAAATCCTCCTAAAACAACGTATTTATCTGATTTTGCTTTGATATGTGTCAAGTATGTGCTGTAGTTGAATGTAGAAGGACAATGTTTCTCAGGGTGTGTTCTGTTTTGGAGTGGACTGCACTCTGTTGGCTGTGTGCTTGTTCTCTGGGTGATTCACTAATTGATGGACTTTCAAATGTAAAACAGTGAAAATATAAAAGGTAAAGAGTGTAACGATGACTGCATATCCACTGTAATACTGAACTGTTAACTTATATTGTTGTACTGAGCGTTAGAACCCATTAGCAGACGCAGGCAAAGTACCTAACTTCAGTACTTAAATACAGATACCACTATTTAAATGTTACTCCAATACAAGTAAAGGTCATACAGTCAAATTTTACTTAAGTGAAAGTACTGAAGTATTTGCTTCCAAAAATACTTAGGTATTGAAAGTACAAAATAAAATATTCTATAGTTCTCAGATTGGCTGCACTATATGTCAATCAACTGCCAAACGCCACAGTGGTTATGGATGATTCTCTTTTTTAAATGATATGCAATCTACCCCACACTTCCTGTACTGTAGTGTATGTGGTGGCTCGTCTCACGTGCGTTGTACAGTTTATTTTAAAAGGCAGGGCTTTTGCGATCAGCTCGTTCTCTGAAGTTACTCTGAAAGTAACGAGAACATTGACATGAATGTAGTGAAGTAAAAAGTGCGGTTTTGTCTTTCAAATGTAGTGTAAGTGAAAGTTAAAAGTTCTCCAAAAAAAGACTACTCAGGTAAAATACAGATACTCAAAATCTCTACTTAAGTACAGTACTCAAGTAAATGTACTTCGTTACTACCCATTAGAATGTTCAATATCACCCTGGTGTGATAGTACACTTCAAAAGAAAGTGGTCAGCCGCACACCTGTGTGGGACTGAAGTGTTAATGGAGCTCCCTCTTTAGTTTTTCCTTATTCTGATTTTCTTCTCTACTTCCATTACCTTAAGTTCAGTCTGGAGGATACCGCAGTGATGCACAATGCCCAGTGACAGAGCTTAGCACCACAAGGATGACTGTAGGAACACAGTAAAGCTTTTAATGATTCAAGAGTGGGCAGGTTAGTGCCAATACACTTTAACATTTATTTTACCTGATCTTGTTTAACTTGCTAAAGGCCAGGGATTGCCAACTATTTGCATCTTGAGACTCACACAGTCAACCCCAGAAGCTTTATTTAAAATATTTAACTGACCTATTCATCATAAATGCATGAATAATTAAACAAAAAAGCCAAATAAAGATGGTTTAAGAACCCCTAGCAATACCACCACAGTCCACTAGGTTGAAAATCACTGCCGTAGGCCATGGGCATCGCACAAGACTGCTTCACAAACAAAGCGTCAGGACTGATTTGGCTGACGATGGGCAGGACTTGGATCATTTCCAGACAGAATTTTCTCAAGCTTTAGTCAGTCTCACCCTCGAGAGATGGGCCATCTCTGTTTCAGCAGCAGGGGATGGAGTTTGAGTCAAGTCGACTCACCGCAGTCTCAGGTCTGATTACAGCTCAAAAAGCCCACGTCTAAAACAGAGCTCACGTCATCATGGAAACACTAAGTAAGAGGCAGCTGAGGATCATGGCGCAGTTTCAGACAGTTGGGTTCAGTCCCAGGAACAGATCGTACACCATCTTTATAGTGCGGTGCTGGGCCACTTTTGAAGGACAGATGGAGAACAAGTCGTTTTCAGATGGATTTGGGATGCTGAGCATTTGGGGTTCTTAAAGTAAACCAGGTGCTTCCCTTAACATGCTGACACCCCTGCCTCTTTCTTCACCATGGCAATCCTGCAAAATGTGACAGAAGGAGAGGTACCACTGCTGCATGAGACAACAGGATTTCAAACTTTAGACTGTTAAAGTACGCCCTTCTCCAACCCCACTCACTCACTGGGCTTGTTCACTGGTTTCTCTGCATTCAGCTTTTCAATGTGGTTATTGGGATGATTGGAAATACAGGTCTATGACTGTTTGTACACAGTCTGAAGACCAAAGAAATCTCTGTGATCAGAAGGTGGAAATTGTAAAAGTCCACTCGAGCATTTCAGCAAGGGTAGTAATATATATGGATATTTTCTTTTCTGTAGTTTCCATTGAGTAGCTTTGATCAGCTCCATAATTCAGATGGCTCTTCTCATCTCTGCCAGTTTTCTGTAACAAGTGCCTGTGATGGCTGTGCCTACTTATTAAATCAGCTGGCAAGTAGCACCGTCATGTCACTATGCTTGCCATTTTTGATTTTACTTGCTCAAACTTGATTAGCATGCTAATTGCTGGATACTGTGGACATCAGACTTGGCAGATGCAAATTCTATTAGTCTTATTTCCTGGTATTTATATTGGATGTTTGCAGTTCTCCGATTTAACCTGCTGTGTGGAATTGTTTTGCTGGAGGTCTTTGAGAGCTCTCTGAGGAGGCTCTTTACTGGGACAAATGGAAATTAGCACACTGTCTATATCACACACTCACTTCAGGCATTATCCAGCTGTTAAGTTGTCTCAAATACACCTGTTCATGTGGTTTCTGTTTCTGTTTACACATGGGCAAGTTTAGGCTTAAGGATACCTATTGATGCTATTTTCAGCTAATTTTGTATTTCTTTTGCAGATTAGATCAGTATGACTTACTGTGAGGAAAATTATAAAATCTTCAGAAACAGAAGCAGCCATTTCAGGGCTGATTCTGCTACATTGTAAACACTCTACATACACTCTATACACTCACATGCACGCACGTACGCACACACACACATATTGCTAAACAACAGATTTTGGTCATTTTGTCATTGAAAAGATGTAAACACAGTGTCTCTAGGACAGAAAATACACAATATTTTCATCAAACATTGATGCATAGCTACTTTTTATGTTATAAATTGAACAAAAAACAAAAAAAACATTAATGTGGTTAGTTTGTGTAATGTTTAAATCATGGGACTGTGATGGCCTTTCAGCTTGCATCTCTTGAGGTCGTCCATGGTGGATTTCGAGGTGTTTAGGATCATTTTCCTGTTTTCAGCTTCAGTGTTTTTACAGATGGTGTGATGTTTGCTTCTAGAATATAGAAGGTATTTAGTGGAATCCATTCTTCCCTCCACCTATACAATGTTTCCTGTGCCACTGGCTGCAACACAAACCCAAATCATAATAGCACCACCCCCATGCTTAATGGTTGGCAAGTTGTTCTTTTCATGAAATGCTGCTTCTTTTTTCTCCAAACATACCTTTACTGATTGTGGCCAAAGATTCTATTTTAACTTCATCAGTTCACAGCTCTTGTTCCCAAAACGCATCAGGCTTCTGTAGATGTTCTGTTGCATACTTCTGACATTGGACTTTAAGATGGGGACACAGGTAAGGTTTTCTTCTGCTGACAGAAAGGTCTTGTGGAATAGTGCACCACCACTCCTGAGTCTGCTAAATCTACCTGCAGGGTTTTTGCAGTCAAATGGGGATTTTGATTTGTCTTTCTGACCAGCATACAAGCTGTTATCAAGGGGTGCTCAAATTTTTGCATGAGATGGAATTGGAAAAATTGGAATTTGAGATGGAAATAGAAAAAATATTGCACCAAAAATTATGAGTTGTAATATGTTGCACAGCATAAGTAGTGGAAAGAAATACAGATTTTTGTGTCTAGTTTACTGAGGGGTTGTATAGCCAGATGGCAGGTGGTATAAAAGACTTGCAGTAGCACTACTACTTGCACACTGGGTGTAACCGTCTGATGGAGCTACTTGAAGCCCATACAGTCTTATACAGCAGATATCCCCACCATTGCAAAGAAGACAGCAGGCGTGATCACAGTGTCATACATTTTTTGTCCACCCCAAAGGACCTCAATCTTCTCAACAGGTGGAGACAACTTTGTCCCTTCTTGTAAAAGGCTTCTGTATTATGTGACCAGTCCAGGTTGTTGTTAAGATGAACCCCCAGGTATTTGTAGGACTCCTCCACCTCTCTGTCCAAACCCTGAATGTTCACTGGTAGAAGCTGTGTCTCCTTCCTGCAAATGTCAATCGCCATCTTGTTTGTCTTCCTGGTGTTTATCTTGAGGTGGTTCCTCACACCAGTCAGTGACGTAGGCGATCACCTTTGTATTCTAGTTTGTCCCCCTTCCAACAATGGCTGTATAATCAGACTAAACTATATCCACCAAGCTACACCACCTCAGAGAAGTGATGGATGGATGCAAGTTTTGGGTTGAGTTTACAGATGTGTTATTTCTGATTTAGTCTGAGAATATGTCTGAGAAAATGTGTAAATGAGATTTTTCAGCACAGAATTGCTTTCATTTTCCTAGGACACACATATTATACAGCTCTTTAGACGTTGGTTTCCGTTGAACTATTCTTTGAAATGTATTTGAGTCTGAATGATGAATAAAAATGATGTAAATTATGCTTCAGACTAGTCCATTCAATGGGAAGGATAAAAAAGGCTGTGATGTGAATTCTCAATGTTGCAATTATTTTTATATCCAAAAAAACTTTACCAGCTTTACCAGCTGAGTCCATAAATGAATAGCAATGTTCTTCACATTTCAGCTGCCTCTTATCATTAATCTGATGAAAGAATTCAATAATAACCATTTGCATATGTGAATAGCATCCTGGATGTGAAGCTCTAAAGCAGTGCATCCAACAACATGGGCAGCATGAATCATTTTATACAGTGAGATAAAAGAAGAATCCTAATGAATTGGGTTATCATCTTAATGGTCACATTTCCTTTTCATTGCCATAAATGTGGTCGTACAGTAAAAATACACAGTCTATTAAAAATTATTTCTGCCTGTTTAAAAGCTGTTTGTCTTTAAGACTGATTGTGCTTTATTCAAGAAATATTTGGGCCTGAAACACTGATTAAAACTTTACTGATCTACTGAATGAAGGGAATAAATTAAGCCCTAAAACTTGCATTTCCTAGAGGTGCCCTTAATTTTACAACTTTACTCTCACCCTCTTCTGTGCATTTTGTGCAAAAGCAGCTGTGTGGAGATCAAACTATTATGGTACTATCCATCATTTATTTCCCCTGTAATCACCTACCTAAGCTACTGTTAGCATCATTACTGCTATTTTCATTAACACTACATCACTTTCTGTCTGTTTGCAATGGTTTACTTTGCATAAACTGTAAATATTTAAACATGTGTACTGCAACCATACATATATACATCAACCATGTGTTCCTGAATATGGATGATACAATTTAAGTATTCCTTTAAACATTTCCCCTACTTATCCATCCAGCTAGTGGTGCACATCTTTAAATCTCAGTCATGTTCACATCATTTATGCAGATGTAAATTTGATTGTTGGTCACACACCACCTGCAGGGAGTGCAACACAGCATTACTCACAGACACACACACACACACACACACAAGCACAACCGCAGGGACCTGCAAAATGTCAGCAGCATTTGTGCTAAATTAAAATGAGTGGCCTAGCCTGTTTGCTCTCTATTGTTCTGAGGAACTGTGTGTGTGTGTGTGTGTGTGTGTGTGTGTGTGTGCGTGTGTGTGTGTGTGTGTGCGTGTGTGTGTGTGTGTGTGTGTGAATAAAATAATATGTTCTGATCGAGCGTCAACAGGAACTGTGAACAATCAACAGGGCACAGCGGCTAATCAGCGGCATCATGCTAAAAGCTGCACCCGCGCTAAACAGGAAACACAGGTGCACTCCTCCTGGGCTGCGGCCTCTTTGTTCGGACACAGGATCTGACATCATCCTCTTATTTTGTATGAGGACTATCAGGTCATACTATGAAGCTTTAGTTTTGTTGAAGCTTTCATCTAGTCTTAAAGGCATAGCCCAACATATTTTATCAACTTCAATATACAGCATTTTACTCATGTGGTCATTTAACAAAGACTATCATTTTCTGCACATGCCCCTGTGCTTAGAAAAGCCATTGATTTGGAGGGTAAGTTACTATAGATCCCAATGGGTCATCATTAGCAATTAGCATGTGAAGTGAAGAACATGGTCTGATTACTGTGGCCAATGGGTGGATGATATTAGACAGAAAATGAACAGTAAGTTGTTGTGATAAAATCAGAAAAAAATGAGTGTATGTATCTGAGGGCCAAACCCTTGATGGCTAGATGACTGGATCATAGCATCTCCAGGTTTTGTGTAGTGTTGTGGGGTGATCACCAATGGGGTCAAAATTTCCAGTCATGGTAACTGACCATTGCTGCAGCAACTAGACCTAAGATTTGAAATACTCTATTTCTTTTATGCCACCTAATCAATCAGACAAAAGGGCATCTGAGCTCTGGTGTGCCAAAGCATTGTGGGAGCATTGTGGGATGCCATATTGCTAGACAATACGTTTTAGAGGCATAATGATCCGAGATTTCCTTTCCCCCTCATTAACATTAATTTGTTCATTAGTTCAGTTTGTTTGTACTTTAAATAAGAACTAATACAGTATATTTTCTAGTCAGCTTTTGAAAAAGTGAGGCATGTGTTAACATGCTATTATGATGTGTCAGTGGCCCTCAGAGTGGTCCTCAGCTCAGATTCATTATCTAATGTCCATTATTAAAGAATTTATTGCGATAGCACCCAGATGCTTAAAGGAGAATGGGACTTTCTGCATATATAAATGGTTATGATGTCAGAAATATTCACAGTGGTGGTGAATGGAACCAGACATGTGATGAGTGCATTGCTTTTAAAAGTTCCCTCACCAATGGTGATTTGACCATTTTATGCCAACAACATTGTTTAGTATTAGGTTGAGAAGGTTTTGGAACTTTTTAAAAATCCATTCATGGTGGAGGGGTAAATAGGGTGTTGTGACGGTGTTATCAAAACCAACACTAGTGGTGGCATAGTGGTTAGGACTCTGCCCCTGGCATCAGAAAGTTGTAGGTCTCAGCATGGGCAGCATTGAGGTACCCTTGAGCAAGGTACCATCCCCACTTCACTGCTCCCCGGGCATTGTTGGTGGCTGGTGGTTGGTGGAGGTCACATTTCGTTGTGGTGAACCTTCTGTGATGGTGTGTTCAAAAAGACAAATATTCACTTTCCCTTCATTTCACTTCACTAGATGCACAAGTACCTAGAGCATCATAGGACATGTAGGGTCTCCCTTCAGCCACCAGTGGGAAAAAACTAGTCTGTATTTCTGTATCTATATTTCTAGTCTATATTTCTGTGTCTATATTTCGGTCTATATTTCTAGTCTATATTTCTGTGTCTATATTTCTGTCTATATTTCTAGTTTATATTTCTGTGTCTATATTTCTGTCTATATTTCTGTCTATATTTCTAGTTTATATTTCTGTGTCTATATTTCGGTCTATATTTCTAGTTTTATTTCTGTGTCTATATTTCTAGTCTATATTTCTGTGTCTATATTTCTGTCTATATTTCTGTGACAATAAAGATTTGATAAAAAATTGATTTGATTTATTTTGTACAATGAGCCTTTCCACCTCAAAATAGTATCGAATACTTCATTTGCATCTCAGTCACTCAATTCTGTAGGAATTTAGAAAATTCAGTGGACTATCTTGGTAGCATTGCTTCCTACAGTAGCTTGGAGTTGGTGTTGGGTAGAACTTTCTGCTGATTGCCACCAGTAAGATCATAGTTATACTGAGTTGTCTGGTACCCAGGTGTGCCTGTGGCATGCCTGGTACCACAAAAATAATCAATCAGTAAATATTCCATATTGGGACAAAGATTCTGATGGCGTTTTATGTCCACAGACCATTTCAAATGTTTTTCCCAAGGGCGTCTTAAGTGGTGATCTTTAAAGCTGAATATAGCTAATTACAAGAACCACGTTTCGTTTGTCCAGGGCGATTGTGGGATCCTCACTGAAGCGCATACCACTGTGGTTCAAAGCCTTTGGAAAATGGAGTCCCTTTAAAGTATTTTCAGAACTGAGACTTGCTAATAAGGAGAGTGGGATGTTTTGGGAATTCCCTAATGAGATCCATTCCAGGAATTTGCCAGCATTTTTCAACGAAACTTCCATCTGCCACATCTGTAGGGTATAGTGGATTAGCACGGTTGTTTTCCTGCCCTCACATATGCCAAAGTGTAAATATTCCTGGTCAAATGGCATGTCTAGTTGATTTTCTACATGAAAAGAAGTGAACACAACTTTGGCATGGAAAAAGTGTATAAAAATGAAAACTTTCTGTATGAAAACATCTCTGATAACAAACAATAAAACATATAATGTGACACATGCAGCCATTCAACTGAATCCCCTTTTTTTGGAATCAGCCCTGCAACTGTCTCCTATGGCTTTCTCCTCTTTCCATTTCCACTGCTTCTGGTTCTGAAATATTCTGAGGTCATTTTGCATGCGCAGCATGTTTAAGATCTAATTACAGATTTTACGTTTTTGCGCCACTACGCTTGTGACTTTTAGAGCTGCAAAGAACGAAGAGTGACTCCACCATTTGCTAGGCCTACATTGCAATGAACATTTGACATTTCTTTCAGTGAAAACTGCCTGTTTGTCTTCTTGCCTCAATATTAATGTGTTTTAGCTGCTCCTACCCTTTTACACTCTTCAAGTTATCGGTCCCCTCATCTTTCCAGATAATAATCCTAGCAAAGTTTTTGGCCCAAAAATCAACTTTTGGAGTTACATGCTTGTGGCTGAGACAGTGATAGCCATCTAGAGATATATGGGTAAAATGCTATCACATACAGGCCAGAGGGAATAAGAGATTGTAATGGGGAGGAAGGTGTGGAGGTGATAACAAGGCCAGCAGGACCTTATGATGTTAGAAAGGCTGTGTTTGGAAAATCAGCCCAGGTTGCTAGAATCAGAATCAGAAAAAACTTTATTATCCCGGAGGAAAGTTTGGACACACCTTCTCAGTCAATGTGTTTTCTTTATTTTCATGATGATTTGCATTGGTAGATTCTCACTGAAGGCATCAAAACTATGAATGAACACAAAAAAATGTGAAATAACTGAAAACATGTTTTATATTCTAGTTTTCTTCAAAACAGCCCTTTGCTCTGATTACTGCTTTGCACACTCTTGGCTTCTCTCAATGAGCTTCAAGAGGTAGTCACCTGAAATTGTTTTCCAACAGTCTTGAAGAAGTTCTCAGAGGTGTTTAGCACTTGTTGGCCCTTTTGCCTTCACTCTGCGGTCCAGCTCTCACCCCAAACCATCTCGATTGGCTTCAGGTCCGGTGACTGTGGAGGCCAGGTCATCTGCCACAGCACTCCATCACTCTCCTTCTTGGTCAAATAGCCCTTACACAGCCTGGAGGTGCATTTGGGGTCATTGTCTGTTGAAAATAAATAATCGTCAAACTAAACGCAACCACTTGGGGACACAATTAAAGTTTTTTTATTTTTCCGGCCTGACTGACCTTTATTTCTTAAAGTAATGAGGGCCACTCATTTTTCTTTAGTTAGCTGCAAGAAATCCCACTAATTAACCCTGATAAGACACACCTGTGAAGTGAAAACCATTTCAGGTGACTACCTCTTGAAGCTCATCGAGAGAATGCCAAGAGTGTGCAAAGCAGTAATCAGAGCAAAGGGTGGCTATTTTGAAGATAATTGATTATAAAACATGTTTTCAGTTATTTCACCTTTTTTTTTTGTTAAGTTTGTAACTCCACATGTGTTCATTCATAGTTTTGATACCTTTAGTGAGTCAAGTGTATAAACAGGGTAAGATGGTAAGTGTGAGTGAAAAGAAAAAACTGCTTTAGAAACTGTAATTTGTAATGAGTACAGTAAGGTAATATAAACAGAATAATTAATAAGGCATTAGCAGTGTAGATATTGCATATTATGTCCATGCTGGTAGTGAGAAATCAGTTATTGCACATTGAGTTATTGGAACAGTAATGGAACGGTAGATGCCAATGGCACAGTTGTTCAGTTTGGATTGAAAATTGGTAGGGAGTTTGCTAAATACACACTCTTTGGGGGGATCAGAGGTCTGTGAGCAAATTTGTAAATTCAAGGGGAATATGAAAGTTTTTGTCAAGTAGTGACAGAATTTTTTCAGAGGCCTGAGGGTAGGGTAGCCGAAGCATTAGTTTTTAGGATGAGTGTCATTGGCAACCCAGGGGGAACTACAGGGATCTGGTGGGAATTAAATAGCTTTTCCAAAATGTGGTCCCCAATGTTCGCAAAGGCTAAAGGAGTGATGCTCAGGAGGATGTTTCATTTCAGTCAGAAAGACTTGAAATATGACACAGACATTGAGAAATGAAGAGTTTGCTGTCATTCCTGATTCTGTTGAATTGAGACAGACACCTGCCATCTCAGAGGACTGGAGGACTGTCATCACTGGCAAGACCACTGACACTTCCTGTCTGACTGACACTGATCTCTTTGGATCGGCTCTGCTTCAAGGACACGAATAGGACTCAAACTTTTACTGCATGTTGGTTCTGTTACATTGGATGTTTTAGTCCCACTTTATCTTTGTGCCCGTAATAACTGTAGGTAACAAGGCAGGCAACATTTGGATTTACAGCTGGATTACAGCAGTAAAATTTATGTAATTACACAACTTTAACTTCAGTTTATACTAATTGCATGAAATACTCTAGGTATACTTTGAAATTACAGTAAATACTTTGTTAAACATACAAATTTACAAAATCTGTTCTACTGTAAAGCAGCTGTAACAGTGTGACTAGTGTGTAACTCTTGTTTGAACCATTAATATAAAGTGGAACCCATTATTTCTCAAATAGTAAACTCCCTTGATAGTAATATAGTCCACTACTCAAGGCAGGTTCTTCAGTGCCTTCCACTGTTATCTTTTCAAAGACTTCTTTTCTACTTTCCATTCTTTTCATTCATTTTTTATGCATTTGAAGAGTATGTTAAGTGACCTTGAGATGGTTTTGGGATTGAGCAGATTATGCCGTTAGGTAGCTCAATCATGTTTCTAAAGCTGCTCACCTGAAAGAAATACATATTTCTCTTTAGATTAATTGGCTTCAACATAGGTTAAAACATTCATATTGAAAATGCAGGTGCTTTGGGTTTTTCTATGATCAAGAGATTGTGAGTTTATGGCTGGGAATCCATGAGAGCACAATTGGCAGTCAACTTTCTCCAATCATGCTCCATTGGTGGTGGTAATAAAGATATGTTCATTTAGTCTTGTGCTATGAACTTGCAGTTCCATTCCCATATGGCCATAATTATTATATTTTATTACTTTGTATAAAACCAATCAAATCCAAACTGGGTTTATTCCCAAAGAAAGACTTTTAACCATCTACAGATTGAAAAACGCCACAAAATTACAATTAAATTGTGGTCAGGCACAAAAATACAACAAAGAGTTTTTACCCGTTCTGGTCCTGGACGGCAATCAGCCCTTTTTGCACATATCGCATTTATGTACGATTTGATTTGGCTGTTTTCTTTGCTAATAATGGAGTGCTTAGTGATATTTACAAGGCTTTGCAGAATTAGTTTTTGTGTAGTGGGGATTTTGGCTCACAGTTGCATGAGTGTGTGTGTGTGTTCGGATTGCCTGGCTTTGCTATCAGAATGCTTATTTAGAATGTTGACTCCCAGAGTCCTGCAGGGACTGATTACTGTCAACCATTTCACCAATGGCTTCTGGGGGAATACATTGTGCAGGATTATATGAGTATATTGAGATAGATATTTCCCAGATAATGGGAAACACACAATTCTGATACTTTTCCATGATGTGTTGCAAACAAGCCCAAAAAGAAGACATGATGGCTGACTCGATTTGCCGGGGGTGACAGGGATGAAGCCATATTCTCAAATAGAACCCATATCTTTTGATGGAAAGTCTCATTTGAGAATGTTGTGGTGTCCATGTCTCTGAATGGGATAGCGGCTCATATATTCTCCCTCATGTACAGCCACTTCAAATGATGTAACACTGCCCACGCACTTCCATGCGTCCTTCATGTTAGCATGGACATTAAGCAAAGCCTCCACTAGAGGGCAGAGTCAATGCCTTGTCTGGTTTGAACTATTAGCAAACTTGCACCATGATTTCCACAATCGGAAAAAACACAAACTACTGTAATATAGACAAAATTAATGCAAAGTATGGCTATACCGTTAAAACTGTTTATCTAATATTGTGTGGGTCTCCCTTACAACAGTTATGACTGTGGTGCAGTGTGTGTTCTCACCCCTTTCTATCAGAGTCAGAGTTAATAGAATAGGAGCTTCTTTTTGGGATCAGAACATACAGCCTAATCTTCACTCCCCTCATGTTTCAATGAGTCTTGGATGCCCGTGATACTGTTACATTTTTGGTAGGTACTAACTACTGCAGACCTGGAACAGATCATTACACTTCCAACACATCGAACTTCAAGAACTTACTGTGAACTTACTACCTAATAAGAACCATATTGCAGCTACATCAAGATCCTGCACATTCACCCTGTACAACATTCGCAAGATCAGACCTTATTTTCCAGAATACTCCACTCAGCTCCTGGTCCAGGCAATGGTTCTCTCTCGTCTGGACTACTGCACCTCACTGCTGACC
>JBBIGC010171538.1:0-15486 GCA_037576955.1 Lepidarchus adonis
GGCAGTCCTAGTTATGTTATCTACATGGGCTTCGAATGAAAGACTGGGGTCGATGATGACACCAAGGTCTTTTACTGTGTGTGTGTGTGTGTGTGTGTGTGTTTTTATTAGGCTTTGTTGGTTCTCATGCTGTTTACATCTTGAAATACTACTCACTTTTTCTTTTTTTCTCTTGTAGTTCACTGAAACAAATAGATGTTCTATGGTATGTGCAGATACATTTTCAGTCACAGCCACATCACAGAGGTGGAAGATATATTCAGTTATTATTATTTTTTTTATATTCAATTAACATTCAAATATTATCCAAATGTTTATAATTTTCAATAAAAAAATGACAAAAACAGTTGTAAAAAGCGCTATATAAATACAATTGACAGGACTTGACATGCGCAGTGGCTTAAAGACTTTTTTGACT
Organism: Lepidarchus adonis; assembly: GCA_037576955.1. Lineage (NCBI taxonomy): Eukaryota > Metazoa > Chordata > Actinopteri > Characiformes > Lepidarchidae > Lepidarchus > Lepidarchus adonis. The sequence goes on from JBBIGC010171538.1 coordinate 419, forward strand.
AGTGTTCACTTTTTTCAAATTTGTTATAGCCTGACACTAAAATTGTTAAAATCCATATTTTTCCATTAATCTACCCCATACGGACTAAGTTGAAAACAAATTTTAGACACATGCACATTTATTAAAACAATGTTGGAACAGGTTTTCATTTCGTTTTCATATCTCTGTATTTTGCTCAATTTACCTTTCCCTCAACCCTAACCTTCCAGTGCTACTGGAAAACACCCCCACAGCATGATGCTGTCACCACCATGCTTCACTGCTGGGATGGTATTGGGCCAGTAATAAGCACTTGCCCAATAGGGACAAAATTAGGGACAAACGATTCAATCTTGCTTTCATCAGACCAGAGGTTTTGGTTTGAGGGTCTTTTCTGCAAATCCAAGCCATGTAGGTTTTCATGTGGAAATTAAGCCCATCATAGTTCTAGCTCTAATATGCATTGTCAGGTATGAGGCCTTTTATAGACAGGTGTATGACATTCCAAGTCATGCCCCATCAATTTAATTTAACACTGGTGGACTCCAATGAAGGTGTAGAAACATCTCAGCAACAATCAAGAAAAATAGGAGCTAAATTTCAAATCTTGTTGTAAAAGTTCTGAATACTTATATAAATGTGAAATTTCTAAAAATTACTAGAAATTACTAAAAAGGATTTAAACTGATGAGAAGGGGGTCTGAATACTTTCTAAAGCCACTGTTGGCATGCAAGACGACCAAAGAATATTGCAGAACTAAAACATTTTGTAAGGAAGAATGTGAGAAAATCCCAAGTACAAGAACTGAAAGACTTTTAGCTCTAAAAAGCTTTTGAAGCTGTGAAATCTGCCAGAGGAGGTGTTACTAAGTATTGATTTTGTAGGGTGCCCAAACTTTTGCACAGTGCCATAATAATGATTTTATTTTTTATTTTTGTTTAATTTATGGCTTAAAAAGTAACTATGCTTCAATGTTTGCTGAAAATATTGTGTATTATTTTCCATGTGCTAAACTGTGTTAACATATTTTCAATGACAAAATCACCAAAATCTGTTATTTATAAAGCAGTGGCCAGACTTTTGCATAAGATTGTATAAGCATGTTTTATATGAGGTACGAGAATAAGGCACTCTTAATTCTTTTGTGCTGATGAAGCAATAGCAATAAAAGATGAACAAAGTTGGCAAAAAACACTACGCGTATTCCTGTTGAAAAATACAGAGGTCAGAACTGATAGCTGGTCAAATTGCTTGTGACAGTCACCTTCACTGCTTCTGGCTTCCTGGTTTCTATTGGTCTTTTCTTCCTGGAAAGACATAATCTAAAAACACTCAGCATGACAGACACATCTCTACTCTCAAACCATCTAAGAAAAACATCATTTTGCTTTTAAAGAATGAACAGTTCTTACAGCACTGCACCATCTCTTTACCATCTTAATGTCCTCCAATTTAAAATAAAATGCCACAGTTTCTCAGCAGGCTGCTGTCAGTATCTGCTACTTTCATGACATTGTTCACTTGAAAGCACCCTTCTGAAATCGATTATTCCCATAAGCATTATTATCTTATAGGGGCTTAACAGTACATCCCATGTAAAATGAGTGCAAGAGATCATAAGAAAAGCACTAGTCATATATTCAAGGAAAAAGAAAATAATAAACAGGCTAACATTGATACACCCAAATATTTTACATAAATACAACCCCAGAACACCACATATGACTTCAATGCTATGGACAACTATTAACCGTAGGCTGTGACCGTTACAGCAGCGTAATGGTCTTTTCTTTAACTTTTCTTTACTAAATGTCTTTACATTAAACTTCCTACCTAAACTACCTCAACCCAGATCAGGTTGTGCATTATTTCACAAGTTGATTCATAGCCTTGCTCGTCCAGTTTTGTGTTTCCATTGGGTCTTTGTCTTCTCTCTCTTTGTCTGCGTTTTGGTCTTTGATATAGATTTTAGTCCCTTGTACATTGTGCTAGTTTTTTCGCCTTAGCCTTACACCATAGCCATAACCTTAGTCCTTTGTATTAGTCCCTTCGACTTGGTCCGTCATGCTGATTATAGTTTTATGTCTGTTTCTTTCTGTTTTAGCTGGGTTCCTTGTTTTGTTCCTGTTTTACCAATTGGTCTCTAGTTTGTCTATATTGTTTTTGTGTTCATGTCTTGGTTTTGTGCCTAGTTCCTAATCTTGCCCAATCTGCTCCTTGCATCCTTTTGGAGCCCAGAGTTGTCTTTAGAGAGGGGGTTCTGTCACAGTTCCTCAGTCTATCTCATTATGTCATCAGGTGTTCTTTGTGATATGATGGTATTTATAGTTGTCAGTCAGGTTATTGAGTATTTTATCTTGTGTTTTCATGTATTTATTATGTGCGTTTATGTATTAAAACCTGTTTAACTTCAGCTGGAACGCTTGAGCTTACTTCCAAATCGCAAATCCTTAGGCTGTGTCTGCAAGCATTATGTTTGCTTGAAAATGTCTTGACAAAAATGTACATCCCATGGTAAGTAAGGTAGCCAGTGGGATAAAGTTACCATTTTGCACTTTAATGAAATCCTCAAACAATTATTATAAGCAGTGGCACTGTAATGATATCTTTGCATGTACTTTAACTGGATCTAAGGTATAGTGAGTTACATTTTACTGTTTGTATTTTTTATTAATTCAATTGCCACTGTAATGTATGTTTTCTTTGCCCCAAAGTAAAGTTAGTAATATTTTGCTATTGTATAAAAGTTTTATGAATCATTATTCAATTGACACTGCAATGAAATTCATGTATGTTAATGTCTGCATTGTGACATAGCAATAAAGGAAAAGAGCTACAAAGTCAGTTGTCATAGCATGCTATGTCATTTCACCCCAGAAAATGTCATGACAACCTAATATGACAAAAATCTGTGCCACTTGACGTGTACTTTAATCATCAAAAGCTCCTGTAGTATACATGTTGTACTGAAAAAGTGCTGTAGTACTGGAATATTCATTTAACATAGTCTTTGTACTGCTGTGACCTACAGAGAAGTTAGCTTCAAAATGTGTTTTTTCCATTCCTATATTTCAGCTTTTATACTTTATTATGAGCAGTTCAGTGCACACAGATTAAATGAGCTCCACTATTAAAAGTTTTTCTACAGTAAGTGGTCTCAAGGGAGATCCTTGGTAAATTATGTAACTGACTTGACAGAAAAAATAATAACCATTTGCTTATGCTGAGAAACAACACTGCCAAAGTCATATTCAGTTATTTTATCTCTGGATTCTTCACTTCATAGCCATTAAAAGGCATGTTTTCTCATAGACCCCAGCTGAGCCATTTTCTGAGTGTTAAAACAATCAAACAGCAGCTCATCAGGGTACAGCATGTGGTCTACATCACATCCACTTGGTGCAGTGCAGATTGCAGGGACAGAAACTGGCATGTCTAATCTAACAGCTGTGAAATTACAGCTCTGTTATCTGTGCCACACATAGTCAACATAGTGCTGTTGTTACTGTGGGGAGTTGCAAACTCCACATGATCTGTTCTGATCTTTTTTAATGCTATGGAGCATGTCTGTTGTTACTGGTGCACCAATCAAATGTATTGGAAAGGAAGGCACAACTATTGGCTTTATTAAATGGGTTTATTAAATATTAAAATATTGTAACTAATCTACATTCACTGCTGTTGGTCACTATTAGAAAAGCGTGGTTTTGTACTGTAGTAGAAGAGTCAGAGTGCTGAACTAGCCTGTCTGCAGTCCAGACCTTTCACCAGAACAAAACATTTGGTGCATGATGAAATGAACAATATTAATGATAACAATATTTAAATCAGACAATATCTAAAGTCTTGTGACACTAAACTGTGGCATGTTTGGAAACGCTTTCTGTTTGGCTGAAATCTTAGCAAACAAACACTTCATGTAGCCAATGAACCTTTTTTCTTGATTAGGATTTAGTTTCCACTTTTCCTTGTGGGACACTTTTAGATCAGAAATGTGTACATTGATGTGATTGTTTACAATAACAATCGAGTCTGAAGGCCATTTTAAAATCTTAATCTTTAATTTAATAAGATTATTGTCTTGTAATATTCAGTCTCTTCATTAATTAACAGCTTTGTTAACTGCTGAATGTTATGAATGCTAGGTTTCTTTCTCTGTCACATATGTTGCCTGTTTGTCACTCATGTTTTCCCTCTTATGTGTCATTGCCATGTAGTTCTGTTTTCATTATGTGTTGTGTCATGTATTCTAGGTTCACCTGTTGCTCATCTTGGGTCCCCACCTATGTTCAGGTATTGGTTAATGTCTGCCTTGTTAAGTACTGCCTTGTGTCTTTACTCCTGGTTGATATTTGTTGGATTGTAACACCATCACTCCATCACTCAACACTGCTTCACCCTGTGGGTTATGGTTGACGTTGTTACGAGATGAGGTGTGTTTCTCATGGAGATGGAAAACGTGTGGGCAGCAAGGGTGGAACAAGAGCGGAATTAGAGTTTGTTTTGGTGGAAATTAGAGATTGTTGTGAGAGAAAAGAACTAATGTTACACACAGACAGTCGGGAAAGAGCTGAGACTGTCATTTTGTGCTGAATGGAGCTAATAAAACCCGTTTCCCAATGACATCGCGCTACATGTTAGATCTTTGAAGGGCTGATCGAGTTGAGAAGAGGTGCATCCACAGAGTTGGAGATGGCGAAAAACAGGAAAAGGTAATAACGTTTATACAAAAGGGCAAAATGTACAAATACATTTCGTTTAGACTTTCTCCCTTCCTCGATAGCATCTGACGACAAAACAGTTTTGATACAAAAAGATACTTGCAGTATGATTCAGGAGGTCAGAAGCCCAGGTGGTACAAAGAGAGGATTAGTTTGCGGAAAGCACACTAATAAAGTCGGTCATTACACATTACACGCGTTTACTACAGATCGTGTTTACTGCAGACTGTGTTACAGACGGCTACTATTGGGGACTGGCTTTTAATGGAAATGGGCATCAAAAAAAGACATCCTATTATTACAAGATATACGGTATATGTACGCAAACTCTGACCCATGCATAGCAACATTTTGGAGCAAAATTGCGACCATACATTTAATTTCACTTATTCAGTCACATAGTTATAATAGTAAGTAAGTAAGTAAAGTTTAAAAACGCCTTTCATAGACAGATGTCACAAAGTGTTGTACAGGAGTAAAATAAAATAATAGTGAATAAATATCAGTTAAATATATAATCTGACTCAAATCTACACGCATAATCAATGCGCTGTATCAATGTGCTGAACAACAAGAATTGTATTGTGTTTAATTGTATTGATTAATTGTACAGTCAAGCCTTGCTAGCTCGCCCCTATTAGTCCGGGTCCTAAATTTGGCGAGCTATCGTAACGGGGTTAATAGCATGGAAGGAAATCTGTCCTGCAGCTTTACATGGCAAGAGGCGGGTTAGGCGAGCTAAAGTGCTGATTAGAGCATGAATATTGCACAGATGGACTTTAGACTGCCCACAATTAAAGGCCACTCTGAAATGTGCAGTTTGATCACACAGCACAATGCCACATATGTCACAATGTTTAAAGGAGCACGCAATTGACAACTGACTGAAGGAATCTAGGATTTGCTTGATACCAGCCACCCAGACAGCTGCAATCACTTTGCATAATCAAAGAATTTTTGCACAAACTGTCAGAAATCGTCTCGAGGAAGCTCATCTGCAGCTTGTCGTCCTCATCGTGGTCTGGACTCGACTGCAGTTCGTCGTCGTAGCTGACTTAAATGGGCAAATGCTCACAATCGATGGCGTCTGGCCTGTTGGAGAGGCAACCTGTTCACGGATGAGTCCCGGTTTTCACTGTTCAGGGCAGATGGAAGACAGTGTGTATGGCGTGGTGTGGGTGAACGGTTTGCTGACGTCAACATTGTGGATGGAGTGGCCAGTGGTGAAGGTGGGGTTATGGTTTGGGCAGGCGTATGTTATGGACAATGAACACAGGTGCATTTTATTGACAGCATTTAGAATACACAGAGAAACCGTGACAAGATCCTGAAGCCCATTGTTGTGCCATTCATCCACCTCATGTATCACCTCATGTTGTAGCATGATGATGCACAGCCCCATATTGAACGATCTGTACACAATTCCTGGAAGCTGAAAACATCCCAGTTCTTGCATGGCCAGCAGACTCACCGGACATGTCACCCATTCGGCATTCTGGATCTGCGTATACAATAGCATGTTCCAGTTCCTGACAATATTCAGTACTTCACACAGATATTGAAGAGAAGTGGACCAACATTCCACAGGCCACAACTATATGTGACAGACATTTTTTGAACTGCGTGAGGTAAATTGTGGCCACACCAGTCACTGAGCCCAGTAAGGCAAAACTGTGCACATTTCAAAGTGGCCTTTTATTGTGGGCAGTCTAAGGCACATGTGTGCAAGATTCATGCTCTAATCAGCACCTTGATATTGACACCTGTGAGGTGGGATGTATTATCACAGCAAAGGAGAAGTGCTCACTAACATAGATTACCACATATCACATACTACCGTAAAGCATTTAGTAGGCCTTCAACTGCATTCTTCTATGGTATATGACAGTAAATACACAAATTAATAAAAAAATAATAATAATAAAGCCAGTTACGTAACCACAAATTTTCACAAGTCGAGTACTACACCAGTTGAGGACCCCCTGTATACTGTGTTTAACAGAAACTTAGACCAAACATACAGTATCAAGCACACATTTATGTCATCTAGTGCTCAGAATTGTATCAATAATCTTCCAGTGCTTTCAACCTTGATTTATTTCCAAGATTCTAGAAAAGGCTGTAGCCCAGTAGGTATGCTCATTTTTACACAAGAACAACTTTTACAAATGGTCAAATCAGACTTTAGGCCTCATCATAGCACAGAGACCAGACTGGTGAAGGTAGTAAATGACCTTCTACCTGCATCTGATCAAGGCTGGATCTCCATACTTGTGTTGCTTAATCTTAGTGCAGCTTTCGATTTTATTCATCACATCATCCTACTAGACAGGCTAAAAAATGTTGTTGGAATTAAGTCTTAGGTTTAAGTCTTATCTGACTAACCGCTATCAGTTCATAGATATAAATGGTGATTCCTCTGCTTGTAGCAACGTAAAGTTTGGCGTTCCACAGGGTTCCATTTTAGGTCCATTACTGTTCTCTCTGTATATGTTACCGCTGGGGAATGTTCTCCTAAAGCATGGAATCAACTTCCGCTGCTATGTAGATGACACACAGTTGTATGTTTCAGAAACACCAGCTTAATGTAATGTTGATTTTAGTGTCCTCACTGCCGAGGTAGCGGGGATTGATTTGTCTCTAGTGTTTCGGCGCATACTTCATCTTTAGTGCCTCCTACTGTCAAAGAGGGCGTGCCAGCACCATTGCTGTTTTGAGAAACAGCTTGTCTGGCATGGCCCCTACTTTTCCGGGGTACATCTTGTCTGTGGGGACATCTTGGTTCTGGAGTTTTCTGTTCTGGGGAGTAGTATGGTTTCTGAACTTCTTCCTGCTCTAGAAGCACCCCATAGCCAGTCTCCTGTGAATCCTGAATCCCCAACTCACAGGGCTTCAGCCTGATTGTGGCAGCTGCCAGAGACTTTTGTGCTCAACCTTGGCCCATGCTTCCTGCTTTGCCTCAGCAATCGCAGTTGCCTATTCATCTGCCACCCCTGTTTTCTCCCATGATGTTTCTCATCATTCCTTCCTGTACCTGTGCCTTTATTGTTGCATGCCTTGTTCTTAACCCTGGTTTCTTATCTCCATAGCACTTTCTTTGCAGTCTTGGTTTCAAGTCATTTGTCTCATCTTGGTTTGCTGTCATTTCTTAACATTGTCAAGATCTATAAATTTGGTTTAGGTTTGTTTTCTGTCAAGTGGTGTCTTGTTTATTTAAGTCATGTTCTTGTTTTGAGTTGCCCTATTGCCTTGTCTAGTTTCAACCCTGTTTGTCATCATGGTTTATGTTTGATTGTTCCTGTTTTACACCCTGTGCAAGTGTTTTATAAGTTCTGTCATGTCTTTGTTTCATGTCGTCATGTCTTGTATGTGTGTGTGTGGGGGGGGGACGGGGGGTGGCTTATGGGCTTATGCCCTTGATTTATTGTATTTTCCCTGCTCTATAAAGTCTATTTTATTGTATTTTTAGCCTCATGTCTTTATTCATTTACAAAGCCATGTGTCAATGTTTTAATTCGCCAAGTCCTTTATGTCATGTATCTTACCCTGCCCCTATAACTAGTATTGTTGCCTGTGTCTGGTTTCTGTGCTCTTTCCCATTCCGGGTGTCTGCCACCTTTTCTAGGGTATATATACTCCTGTGTTTGCTGTTGTTGACTGTCTGGTCTTTGTCATACTCATCTTGTTTCCTCTGTGAAAGGTCTAGTTTTGTCACTCACTGTTCATATGTTTTGTTAAAGTGCCTGTGTTATTTTGAATGGATAAGACAGCAAGGCTTCCAGTTACTTTAATCAAACAATGTTTTTTCCATAAAGAGGAACCTGTATAATCTTGATATGAATCACATTCTTATGGAACTTTTATTCTTTAATAAAAGCAATAACAAAAATACATATTCATAACATGTTATGTGACATACATAGTACCATATAATGCTTAACATAATTCTGTATAGTAGCTAATAAGTAGATATAAATGATTAAAAAAAGATTAATAGTTACATGCATTACAGGTATATAAAACAAGAATGTATCACTTTCACAATGGCGGCTTTCATAATAGATTGCAGTACACTCCACTACAGTACATTATATCAAAGTTCTGGTATATGTTTTGTATTATTACAGACATATTCCAGGCGCCCTCCACAATTATTGGCATCCCTTGTTAAAGCCTTAAAATAAGTAAAATGTTTGTTTTTATTTTAGAAAAACTAGACATTTCCGCCCAAGTGAATAAAAAAGAATAACTAAGAAATAATTATTTTAAATAAAATCACGTGCCACAAATATTGGCACCCCTAACGATTTCTATAAAATAAATGTAATTGAAGCATTTTTGTCATTTCTAGTTTATCATTTAAAGTTAAATAAAGTAAATAGGGAATTTTAATTAGTAATTTATGACCCTTTCCCTAGCCACTCTTCAACATGAAAAAGACAAGAAAACATGCCATTCAAGTAAGGCACATGTGTGTCGACCTTCATAAATCAGGTAATGGCAACAAGAAAATAGCTACTCATGTAAACCTGCTTGTATATACAGTGTGAGGAATAATAAAGAAATGTAAAACCAATGGAAAGGAGACAAACAATGCAGAAAGGGGATCCAAGTTTATCTTGCCACCACACTGTGAGGTGTTTTTTTTCCAATGCTCACCGTTAGAGAACTGCATCTAAGAGTGGTGTCTTAGGGTCACAAAGTCTCCACGACAACCATAAGACATGATCTCCATGCCAACAAGCTGTTTAGGAGACATGCAAGGAAAAAGCCTTTTCTCACCTACATAGTTGAGGATCTGTGATGGTGTGGGTCTGTTTCTTTTCCAATGGTTCAGGGAAGCTTTTTAGGGCACATGCCATCAAGTACTCTTTGAAATACTAGCACATTTTAAATAAAAAAAACTGGTGACCTCTGCTAAAAAGCTGAAGATAGATAGTCATTGGGCAAAATCTACACAAAAATAGCTCAACAGACATAAAATGAAGCTCCTCCCATGGCAAGCTCAGTCCTCAGACCTCAAATCCATTGAAAACCTATGTGGCACCTGAAGAGAAAAGTGCATAAGAGAGGACCCAGGACTCTGAATGGCCAACTAAGATTGAGCAAAGAGGAATGGTCAAAAATTCCTGTCTCTGTATTTTCCACATAATTTCTTACTAATTAATAAATGTACTTCAATTAAAGGCTAGATTTTTTGTGTTGTGAGCCTATATTTTTGGGAAAAATTTAATATACTAGAGGACTAAGTAAAGGGGTACAAATAATTGTGTAGGGTGCAGTAATCTCTATTCTGAGTACAAATATTGACTAAATTACATGTTTTGTTCATAAATAACCATTTTTTACAAAATGCTGTTGCACTATAAAGTGTTTTGCAAAAGGAACAACTTAATGGCAATTATACAAACATTATGTATTATGTATGCTATATAGCCTTTAAAAATCAACAAATAAAGCATTACACATACAGGAGTCAGATGTTCTACCAAGTGATTAAATGAGAAACTTCCAGAATGGCAATGAACCAATAATCCAATCCAAATTTCCCTAGCATTTCCCATCAGTCTCTCCTATATTCCAGGTGTCTAAATTGGTAGACATTTGATTTAGAAAGGAAATTGTTCTATACATTCTAACACACCATAAGGAAATGTCAATAATGATCATACATTAGACATAGCATTTAAAGGCTATTAATGTTTAGCATGGTTAAATGAATGGGTCAGGTTCCTAACCTTGCTCTTTTATTTGCCACCTTGAGTTTTGGTAAGTGGCATAATAGGTTTAACTGCACTCATGTTTGATTTCTGTGGACATAGAAAATGTGAACTTCTTTTGAGTTTCAATAGATACAGTATATTATAGCAAAGCACATGACTAGTGCAGCTCTTAATATATGTTTAATTTTTCCTAAATTCATAAGGAATAAGTCACTTATATTAAAATACCATACTCCTCATTCATACAGATCATTTAAGTAGAGCAGTTGAGTTGTACCAATCAAAGGCACCACATGTGTATTCCCCATATGTAGAATAAAACTGTGTACTGAGTCTGACAACCAGGATGCTATATATGAAATTTGCTGAAGGTGTGATTAATCAAAATCATATTTAAAGAAAGAAAAATGTACTGCCCTGAGTGTGCGCTGCTAGGGACCAATCCTGATGCGCTCAATCCTACTGAGCAGAGCCCATCCAGGCAGAACCATGAACCACCTAACTGATCATAACTCAGCAAACATGGAACTGACGAAGCCTCTTTATTATTATTATTAATTTTATTTTATTTATTTATTTATTTATTTATATTTTTTAGTCTGTTATTACTGTCTTGTGTCGACCACATGAGGATGGGTTCCTCTTCTGAGCCTTGGTTCCTCCCAAGTTTTCTTCCTACAGCTTAGGGAGTTTTTCCTTGCCTCTGTCACTTTTGGGTCTTGGACCCGGATTCTTTAAAGCTGTCAGTTGTTAAAAGCACTATAGAAATAAAACTTGAAAATTTGCACAGGCTCATAAAAATTGGATTGGAAAAACCTGGTCTGAGGAGTATCAATTTCAGGTGCTACGTTCAGATGGTAGGGTCAGAATTTGGGGTATACAACATGAAAGTTACTTTTCTCAAATGGCCTCTGCAGTTACCATATCTCAATCCAGTGGAGCACCTTTTGAATAAGGTACAATTTCATGTCACTATGAATCAAAATCTCTGAAGAATGTTTCCAACATCTTGTTGAATCTATGCCATGAATATTTAAGCCAGGTCTGAAGGCAAATGGGGTCCAACCCAGTACTAGCAAAGTGTACCTAATGGAGTGGCTGGTGAGTATATATGTACATGTTCAAGAATATGCAATAAGTAAAATTCACACTACTCTTCAAGTATTCATTGCTTCTTATGGAACCCTACAAACCTGCCTGTTAATCATGAAATCATTTCATAACTTAAAATTAGCTGTAAAAAGGTATTTGTCAGCTCCTAAACAGTTTAAAAAATGGGAAAATCATATACACTGTTAAAAATATACATTTCCCCACACTCATTGACGCTCTTTTATAGATGCACTTTGTGTGTTTTCAGTTATTGATTGTATCCCATCAGTTTTAGCCGACCTCGACAATGGATATCAAAAAAATAATACCAAAGTGACCCCCAATGCCCAAATATTATTTGAGTGATGGACCACTTTTTCACAAAGCAGTGACATTAGCATGGTAGGCCTGTTACTGTGTGATTTGCTATTGCAGCTATGTAAAGCACCCAAGTATCAGGTAGAATAATTAAAAAAACAATAATTCCTTTAATAAAAGAGCAATCCAACAATTCAGTGAACAGTGTAGAGTGTATATACATACACATGTATTTGACACAGTTTGCAAACACAAATCACACTGCTACACTTACCCTGCAGTTTCCGAGCTCTTCTGCTGACAGGATGATAGTGCCACACTTCTTCCCAGGGATGCCCCTGCAGTAGACACCAAGTGTTAACTCCCACTGCAAAGGTAACACGAGGCAAACTGGTCGACTCTCTAGCGGAGCCATGGATCCAGTACAAAGGCTTGTTAGAGCTTTTCTCTTCTTCTATACAGTTTTATCACAACTCTTTACGACATTTTTAAAAATGTGAACAAATCAGATATGTATTCATTTGTGTAAACCAATTTAATTGACAGAGAAAATGTATTCAAACAACACAAATAAATGACAATATTACCGTTCTGCTAAGACAGTATTACCCATTAAAGCATTGATACCTCTATGGCAGAAGTAATTCTTACAGCATTGTGACTGATTTGAGGTTACATGGGTCTATTGGGTAGATTTTCAAATCCTCAATTACTATTTGATGTCATTCAAGTCAGGAGATTGGCTAGGCCATGAAAGGAACGTCACTTTTTTTGGCAGCATATTTGGGGTCTTGATAAGTTAAAAAGGCCATTTTGTCCACCTTTAATAAATGTAATTATCTTCAAATACAACCAAGCTCACTGATGTCAATCCATTTCAGGACACCTGCCGTGACATTCTTGTCCTGGCACGATCAGTTAGGATAACAGGAGCACTAACTGGAATAATTCTGCTGATAGGTATCTTTAAGGCCTTTCCTGTGGCTCTGTATCTTCGGGTCTATCATGCTGTTGTAGAGACTCTAACTATCTTCTCTCTAAGGCATATAATGTGAATGTAATGGTTGTTGATTTGATTTTCTATATGAAGATATATTTCAGACATACATTATTCTCCATTGATGTAGAAGTCTGTCTTACTTTAAAATATTTAATATTCTTTTTTGAAGAATAGGGAAAAGTGTTGAAGTTATTGACAACACGATACAGATTTACCAGATATTAAGCTTAAAATGCTATAGTATTCTTTTAATCTAATGTGGCATACAAGATTGGCATTAATCTTTTTAATTTTAATTTTAAAGGGGCAGAGCTTTCTCCTATAAAGCCCCGCAGTTATGGAATAATCTTCCAAATATTGTGCGGGACTCCGATACAATCTCAATATTTAAGTCCAGGATAAAAACATATTTGTTTAGTCAAGCCTTCTGCTAGTTCTAGACAAGGGGCAGAACCAGAGGGTTCTCAGGCACAGAGTTTTCTGGTAAACTGGGATGCTTTGATGCTGTCGCCCCCCCATCCGACGTGTTCACTCAGGTTTTTTAATTTCTTTCTGCTCCAAAGATATTTTAGTACTAACCCGTTAACATGTACAGTTTAGTTTTTGTGCTTAACTTGTCAGTAAGAAGACAGCAACTGACTGCAAGCCATTCAGTTGAGTTTATAATATACTGAACACTTCGAAAGCTGTCTGCTACATAAAAGATGCCCCCAGAGTCAACAAACCACAGCCTTCCCTGCTCCAGTTGCAGAACAATTTTATTACCAATTGTTTCTTCCATATGGCTAAGCCACCCACCAGCGACCTGCAGCGCTATCAGAGGCAGATGCAGGCTACACTATCTATGTGGCAAAACTTCATTATGCAGCTCTGGCCTAAATCTGTTTTAGTGAAGAATGGCCCCAATTGGTTGATGCCTGCTAACAGACTGCTTACAGGGAAGTTCACGTCTTCATCTATGGGGAGCAGTTGCTATCTGCTGTTGCTTTTAAAACTCATCCAGCAAATAAAAAAACACAAACTGATTCATTCAAACCTGATTTCTTTTCTAATTGTTGGTTTGAGAATCAGTGAAGGCAGAACTAGTGTTACCCTAAGTCCTTAAACACCTTTGGCACTGCTTAATTAAAGAGGAAACTTATCTTAACTGATTCATTCCATTAAGGGTAAGAGGGAAATGAAGTAAAGTAATATGCAACAGTTTGAATTATTACATAGAAATATATTTATTACATTTTATACCTACAGCCATGTGAAAAAATGACAACACCCTATGAAAGCCAGTGCTTTTTGCAACATTCTTGATGAGATTCAAGTAATATAACTAAACAAAAATCTTTCGTAAAATGTAGTTCTACAAAAATAGATTTCTTGTGAGGAACAAATTAGGGCATCGCCTTTATTCCCAATTAAAATGGCTCTAATCATACACATGGGTAGCACATCAGGTGCACAAAATTAGAACATTATTACCGTATATCTTCTAATAATAGCCTGTCTCTTTTAGTCGCCCGGGATCGAAAGATAAAAATAGAAATAACCGCCGGTCTCCAATAGTAGCCGGTCTGTGGCAAACACGTTCTCTTGTAAACGGTGATCTGAAATGACCCACTGTGCTTTCCGTACACCAAAACAAACTCTAGCTCCGCCCCTTTTCCACCCCCGGCGCTGCGAGAAGCAAATGGTGCCAGAAGCAAACGATTGCCTGGTGGAAAAGCTAACAAAGTGGCCGAGGATTTAGATGGACTAGTGTTAACATGGATAATTGACCAAAGACTGAAAGGTGCACGTGTTTCCAGGAAACCACACAAAAGCAAAGAGGATTTTTGATCTGGAGACTGATGCTTCAAAATGAAAGGAAACGTTTGTAGCCAGTGCTATGTAGGGGCAGCTGCGCTCAATGGTTAGAGAAGTGGGTTTGTAACTGAAGGGTTGCAGATTCGACTCTCGGAACCGGACAGCAGCTGAAATGCCCTTGAGTAAGACACCTAACCCCCAACCGCTCACCATGTACCTGACCTCCAACCGCTCACCATGTACCTAACCTCCAACCGCTCACCATGTACCTGACCTCCAACCGCTCACCATGTACCTAACCTCCAACCGCTCACCATGTACCTAACCCCCAACCGCTCACCATGTACCTAACCTCCAACCGCTCACCATGTACCTAACCCCCAACTGCTCACCATGTACCTAACCCCCAACCGCTCACCATGTACCTAACCCCCAAC
>JBBIGC010171546.1:0-15486 GCA_037576955.1 Lepidarchus adonis
TATGGGTTTCTGTGTGCGTGTGTGTGTGTGTGTGTGTGTGTGTGTGTGTGTGTGTGTGTGTGTGTGTGTGTGTGTGTGAGGACAGAGAGAGAGAGAGAGAGTTACACCCCAGCCTGCAGAAAAGCCCATTTGCATATGCACACACCTGGTCTCATGAGTGGCTGGACTTAAGTTTGTCCCTTTGGTGTGAGAAAGTACCGACCCTGAAGTAGGAGCTAAAAAATTCCTCAAAATGAACTGTGAATCGTAAATGGTAACTTCCAGTGGTTCTATGAGCTATGAAATAGTTCATCTAGTAGGAAAGCACCTAGATCGGTTTATGATCAATAGCAATGATCTACATGGGTGCAGGGCATGAGGAGATTGGTTTTGGCAGGTGTAGGATTAGTTACAATGCCTTTCTAGATGTACAGTGTCTTCAATAATTAAATCAATGCCTGTTTTCTGGATGAGCTCACTTAATCTGTTGAGCTGGGTGATTATGGTGAGTGCTTCTGTTTTTCAATGAATTTCTCTTTTATTTGCTGTGGTGGCAAAGAGTGTGGCCTGGCCTGCCACCACAGAGAAACGTTACTGATGAAAACACATTCTTGAAAGACTGCTGGATGGGATTGCGACCAATGAGAATATCACACAAGACCAATGGTTGAGTCAGAGTCCAAGAGTCTAAAACATGGTTGGAGATTTTTTGATGTATCTAGCCTGGGTAAGAAAATGAGTGCATCAAAAGTCACATCCCAATGAGCCAACACTGCCACCTGCTGTATGGGAATATTCAACCACCTTGTATTAGATTTGTGGTTGCTTCAACACTTCTGTAGTTCCCATTGTGGTTATGTTACTGTGTGGTTTACATGTTTTACACTTTTTAAAAAGTTTCTGTAAGGAAAAAAATTAACTTTTAGAACTAAAACTCAGCCATGACTTCAAGACCACCTGCTTGATGTGGTGTAGGTTCACCTCATGCTGTTAAAACATCTATGACTGTGGTGCACTGTGGTGTTCTTCTGATCCCTTTTTATCAGAGTCAGCGTTAACACCCTGTACAGCAGGAGCTCCCTTTTGGGATCAGACCCCACTCCCCACATGCATCAGTGAGCCTTAGGTGCCCATGATCCAGTGGCCGATTCATCAGTCCTTTCTTTGCGTCACTTTTTGTAGGTACTATGTATTGCAGACCTGGGACACTCCACACGGCCTACTGTGTTAGATGCTCTAGCCATCACTTGCCAAAGCGGTTCAGATTCTTATTCTCCTGAGTCTAGCACATGGACTTCAAGAACTGACTGTTTACTTACTGCCTTCATCTATGTTACTCACTTCACCTGTCAGTGGTATAATATCCTGTATGCACATTTTGTGAACTTTGTTCAAACAAATGGATTTTCCAGACATCAAATACAGGTTTAAACTCATTTAGCTAACGCTAGCTAGTCAGATAGGTGAACATGTTGAGAAGTTGTATTTTAAAACAAAATAAAACTGCTCAGACTTGAAGCCACATTCATTTTAGACTTGCTCTTGCTGAATGTGGTAATAGGCGAATGACACTGAGGCTGTTTCTAGTTCCTACATGCACTATTTTTTTAAGTGAGCATGGATATTAGCATGCAGCGTGCGCTAGCCTGCGGGAACAGCTAATTGGAATTCAATCTAATATGACTTACTTGAGTAGCTGCCTTTGTTCATTATAATTTAGCTACTTCAAAGCCCATCTTTCATGCCCTGTTTCCGATCATTTGCCCTCCCCACATTTATTGCTCTGATCTAAAGACTTTAGCCGGCATGAGTCTTAGCTTGATGTTGAGCTTATTCTTATCCTTTGAAAACTTATCTTAAAAGCACTTTCCGTGTAAAAACAATGTTCTAACAATGGTGTTCATGGTGCTGGAGTCAGTGTTGAGGAGTAGAGCCATTTCCCAGACAAATTAATGCACCTTTTACCCTCAATCCAATTACTGAGCAGGGCCAAAAGCAGTAAAAGCAGGAGAAGTGCATTATGGCAGATGAAGCAAAGGCTTTGGGGAGTCTTTAGAGAAAACCACTACCATGTGCTACAGACTCCATTCATGCAGCCACTCTAAAGGGTGGAGAATTTCTGCGCCTCTTTTAATTCTAGCCAATTGATACCTATATATAGTAGGGGTGGGAATTGCAGGGTATCTCACGATACGATACGACATGCGATATGTGGCCCACGATAACGATAATGTTGCTATACCACGATATTGCAATAATCTATATATCACACAACAATCACGCAGTGATATAACATAAACACTGGCATGCGTTATTAATTTACTTAAGTAACAGCAACGCTATTGTCACATTTGCTATATTTGCTTTGCGACCACGATCGGAAGCTCAGAGCATCGGCTACTTCTGCTCCCTTTGTCACTTAGCAAGCTGCGCTAGCATCATGCTAACAACATTTACATTTATTAATGTTTCTGACGTTTTGTCCAAAGCATCTTCCAGGTACAGGAACAAGCATAAATTCAGACATGACAACACTAATGTGAGAGTTGCAAGGAGTTCGACACATTCCTCGTAGTCATAGAACTGAGACAGAAGCGTATTGCTCCATAATTTGTTTGACATAGACACGGTTAAAACTAACGCGCGTTCCGCTGCAGCGTGATGGTTTTAACTCTGTCTGTACCGGACAAATTATGCAACAATACGCTTCTGTCTGATTTAAATTATTGTTGAGGACAGTTCAGCAATTGCTAGATATTGGCTGGGACACGCGATTCCCACTACTGAGACTTTCCTCCTTTTTAAAGAAGCTCTCCAGCGATGTGTGTACTCACACTGACCGACTCACTGGTTGTGAGAGACGCACAGAGACGCAGCCGTCGCAAAATCATCCACTCTGTTCCATCAATGTTCTAAAATCATCCACTCTGTTCCATCAATGTTCTAAAATAATCCACTCTGTTCCATCAATGTTCTTATAGCCAAACTCAGACTGGGACGTATCAGTCGAGCGTTTTTGCTTCCAACTTTTGCAGTTTCAAAGTTTAGAGCAAAACAAGCATCATCTTCTGCTCTCCAAGTCAATCAATCAATCAAGTCGAGCAGCGCCACCCAGAGGATAGGACCAATAGCAAAGCCGGTGAGTCAATATGGTGGCAAATTTAAATATTGATATTGCTACCAGCGTATCGATTATCGTATCGCGTGAGCAAGGACGACGATATATTGCAATATCGATATTGTGGCCCACCCCTAATATACACTGTGTAAGAAGTTAATGGACCAAAGGTTAGCTTGTCCAGTCCAATTCTGCAAAAGAGCTGCAAAATGTTAATACTGACTCTGATAGAAAGGGGTCAGAACACAATGCACCACATAGCAGAATCAGGGGACCTTCTCAGGTGGTCTTAAGGTTATGGCTGATAGAAAGGGGTTCAAACACAGAGTGCACCACAGTTTGCTGGGTCTCAGTTTGGTCACGGTGCCCATGCAACATCAGAACTGGACCGTGGAGCACTGGAAGAAGGTGGCTTGGTCTAATGTTCACATTTTCACAAGCACTGTAGGATGTAAGTCTGATGCTCTGGGCAATGTTCTGCCGGGTCCTGAATTCATGTAGATGGTACAATCTACCTAAACATTGCTTCAGATCAAGTACACCCCTCCATGGCAATGGGGTTGCCTAATAGCAGTGGTCTCTTTCAAGACCATGTTCAGGAACTGTTTGAGGAACATGGCAAAGATCATCTAGGTCCACATCTGCATTCCCCAGTATGGGATCATGGATGGTGCCAAATACAATAGCACACCTTCAGAGATCTTTGGCAGAATTGGGAGCTTCACAGTATTTGGCCCTACTTTAGTACTCTATGGGCATGCTCCGGGTTCCCTAGAAAGCATTGTTTATTTCTATGGTTCCCTGTAGGCTCTGCATGAGAAAACCCTGATGCCTGTTCGAATGATCTGAGTGAAGAGAAAGCAAAGGCCCTCAGTTGTATATGAGTATACATGCATTTGCATATGTAACACTGCCAAACGAAAGTAGATTTTGCAGCACACAGCTGCACTTTGTTTGCGTTGAACAAATACATCTGTATTTGCTTGGTTTATCCTGAAACGTTCAGACCTCAAATGTGGGACTACATCTCATTTTACAAGCAAAATCTAGCAAATCTTCACCAGGGCCCTCTGTTGTTACCCCTCTGTTGTTACCCCTCTGCTGTTACCCCTCTGTTACTACCACTGTGGATTGTAACCACTGTATTCACTGATTCTACCTTCTACACTTGGTGGAAGATCTATTCAGTGAACGTGTCTTTAGAAGTTAGTCTCTCTCATCATCTTGTCAGAAATAGGAAGCATTGTTATACAGAGCTTGGCCGCTTTATTAGAAACTTTTCTGCACTTTGTTCACATTATGAGCTCTTTTAGTTTCCCATGAAGGTTTACAAGTTGATATTGATAGACAAACTGTTAGCTTCCTTCTTGGTGACCTAGTGACTATGGCCTTTCTCTTGCAAACAGAAGACCATAGGTTCAAGTCTCAGCCCAAGGACCACTGAGGTACACCTGAGTATACTACTCGCAGGGTGCAAACAGACACTTTCACTTCACTTTCATATTGGACACTGGTTAGTTTTTTGTGCAGATAGGTTTAAGGTGAAAGACCACAGATATGCTAACATGGTAGTCTGTGTGGCTCTGGTTGGGAGTATATTAATGAGAGTTTCTCACCAGAGGGGAACCCTTGGGGCCTACCAGGCTTCAGAGAAGGCCCAATGATTTTTGAATTAATTTTATTCATTTTATATTCAGCAGAATCAGATTTAAGGCTGTTTTTACATAATTATTAAGGTTTGGATGAAAACCATAAGGTTACATTCGAGCCTGTAGATTCACATGATTATCACACATTCACTTGAAGTGTACTGTCACACCGGAGCATTCAACATTTTACATGTTATAACAACTTTCTACAAAAAAGAAGTTAATGAGTTGAGTGTTCTAGTGAGTATGGCTTTGACTTTACACCCAGAGCTTTAATATTTTCACTGTTTTACATTTAAAAGTCTGTCGAGTAAATCAGTCCTTTCAGCAGGGTGCCAACAATTTACTGAGGGTCTCTTCATTGGTTTCGGGAAGATTTCTGATCAATTTGTGCTATAAACACTGTGTATATTTTGGGTTTAGACACTTGCTGTCTGTATTCTCACTGGCCTGAAACTGTTGATCTAAATCTGCTGCTCTGTGGCTCTGCAGTCTGACAGGAGGTTTAGTCTGGAGCACAAGAATTTATGGATTTAATTGTAAAAAACATCTCTCTTGTTCATGGTTAGCCAATGAGATCATTTTAAATCCAGGTAGTATTGGGATATCCAATGGGATACTGGTTTGAACCCTTCCTAACTACTTAACAACCAGGCAAAATGGCAAAATGTCACTCTAGTCCTTAAAGAGGTTGTAGATGTGTGACTGGCAGTGAATACAAGCAATACCTACCAAATAATTATCCAAGGAAGAACCACTGGTGAATCTGAGATTTTGTTTTGGAGCCCAGGGCTGAAACTAAACCGGGTGAAATGGCTTTTAGTCATTATGCTGCTCCCTGCTGGAACCAGCTCCCCATGAAGATCAGATCTGCCCCTCAACTGTTGCCAGTTTCACAAAGAAGCTAAAAACGTTTTACCCTGTACTTGTATCTGCCTGTATTGTCTTGAATGATCTCTGTGTATGATGACGTACTATAGAAATAAACTTGCCTTCAAGGGATCAAAGGGTTCATTTCTCACCTGTTTTATTTCTCTCTATATTTATCTCCTCTCTCCACCCCCTCTCTCCATTGCTGTCGACTCTTTAGCGCATCATTAAGTTCACCATTCTCGCTCCATGGCAGCGCCTCCTCAGCAGCTGGTGAACACTAAGCCCGATTTGCAGCAGTTACAAAACGACTGCGACACACAGTCGGCTCGACGTGTGTTAAAGCCTGTCTGATCCATCCAACCACATGCTCCAGAGCGCAGTCGGCTCATGCTAAAGCCTAAAGTTAGAGCCTCTTTCGCTCTCGCTAGGTGGGTAGGGTCCAATGACTAGATGGTGTTCTCTTCCAAGCACACTGGGCTGTCCAATTCATCAACAACAGCCTTCACTCTCCCAGCTTGGGAACATTATCAGATTGAGGGGGATCTAGCTTTGTTGAAGTCCAGCCATTCATTCTTTAAAACGCTCCTCAGGTCACGGGGAAGATGGAGCCAATACCAGCTGTCTACAAGGCAGGGTTCACCCTGGACAGGAGGCCAACACATGGACAATCATTCACTCACACCTGTGCAGTGTAGAGTAGCCAGTCAACACCCAGAAAACGAATCCGTGACCGACCTAGGGGCCGAACCCAGAACCTTCTGGCTGTGAGGCGACGGATCTAACCACTGCGCCACCATGTTGCTGCTCCGTTGGGGGTAAATTGGGGATTTTATTCTGAAAGTCGATGCTTGTCTGAGGTTGTCCTGACCTCCCAGTGGCTTTAAACTAAATTGAGATTGAGATTTGTCTTGTTTGTCTGGTTGAGGCCACTGTAGGGAGAGTTGCTTAAGGCCAATTTTGATTTTCCATCTTGAGGGTAGGGGTGCAACAAGGTCTTGTGATGCTTTTTTATGAATGAACTATTCTGGTGGTTCAATCTTCACGAAATGTTGTCCCTATGTAAAGAGCAGCTGCTGGAATATTTGTCCCATGCCAATATCTTGTAAAGGCTGGGTGTAAAAGCTTCCCAGGAGGCTCCTCTGGAAACTGCTTGAGAGCACCACCTGTCTGTGGTGCACTGTATGCTCCACCCCCTTTCTATCAGAACATTTTGTACAACAGGAGCTTCTCTTTTGACAAGACAGGCCATCTTTCACTCCTCATGTGCATCAGTGTCCATTGGGTGCCCATTACTCTGTCGCCAGTTGCCCTATCACAACTACCGCAGACCTGGAACAATGCCTTCCTGCTTCAAGCACATCAGCTCCAAGAACTGACTATACACTTGCTGCCTAATATATCCCAGCTCAGTTATTCACTTCTAATGGCAGTGGTGTTAATGTTCTGGCTGATTGGTGGTGTTTGAGATTGCTGCAGAATTCTTGGGGTCGGGTTGACTGCTGGGCACTAGAGGGCACTGTGGCACTGCAGAGCAACAGGCCTGCAGGGCGTGCACTCCGGTGATGACTGAGAGATGTGTGTTTGGTTTGTGACTTGAGAAACAAATCTGTTTTCTTTTTCATTACTGAACGTATGCCGCACATTAGGTAAAATTTGCCTGGCTGGTTTCATTTACTTGTAATCTAAATGCAAGAGGCAATTAGGTTTATCTGCTGCCGTTTCCGCCCCGAACAACACGTGTGGATTAATTGGGAGTTTGTCAAAGAGTGCAAATGTAATCCGTCTGAATAAAGGCCCGCTCTGTAAAACGCCACTTCCTTTCCTGCAGGTCTGCTGATCACAGCACTGAGGAGAGATCCCCCATAGCAGAAAGAGAGAGAGAGAGAAGCAGGGAAATGGAAAACTAAATAAGAGAGGGAAGCTTAAACTCAGCAAGCATGCAGATGATTCATAATATTAACACCCCCTGCGTAATACGGAGTAGCCCAACCCCCTCATGCTGCTGAAACAGCTGTTGAGCATTAATATTTTTGGAGCTCCTCTTTGGGATCGGACCAGACTGGCTAGTCTTGACTCCCCACATGTATCAATGAGCATTGGGTAACCAAGATACACTCACAGATTCACAAGATGTCCTTCCTTGGGTCAATTTTGGTAGGTGCTACCTACTGCAGACCCAGAACACTCTACAAGACCTGTTATGTTTCTCCTGCCTTCACTTGTCAAAGTGGCTCAGATTCTTTCTGCTTCCAACACGTCAACTTCAAGAACTGACTGTTTACCTGCAGCCTAATATACCCACAACCGACAGGTTGCATTGTGATGAAAGAACTAGACAGTCTGTGGTGTTCACCTGTCAGTGGTGTTAATGTTATGGCTGATTGGTTGATGTCTGTTATAGCGTCGGTTGCTCTTGGACCAAATTTGCCTGACGTCTCTTGGACGTCGGTGTTCAGTTTGAACGTCTAGCTAGATAACTCATGCTTTCTTGCCTGCTCACAGACACATCTGACCAATCGTTGGAAAGTTCTCACAGGGTTTGTAGTTCTGATTCAGACCATTGAGACCAGCTAATGGGACTGACCCAGTCAAGGCTGTTCCTCTAGGCTCTACATGGGTCAATGGGAATCTAGAGGATGAGGGCGAGCGATGACCTCACCCTACCTGAGGGCATAGAGCTGTGCGGTCCGACCTCAGCTGTGAGCCGCTGCTGCACATGAAGCATCACCGTAGCGTGCGCTGTCTTGATCTGTGAAGCGAGTGAGTCTGCTAAACGAATGCTCAGAGCCGTGTGACCCAATGAGAGCTGGACTGAAAGTGGCCAGGTGTTACGCAAGCATGGCGCAGCTGGGGGCTCCAGACATAAGCCCACCTGTAGGGGCCCCACGGGTACACAGGCCAGACCACACACCTCAGATAACTCCTCAGCTGTCCCCAGTGTGCGCGGTCATTGTTGTTTGAGGGGGCTGAATCTGTTAGCTGGTTTTCAGCACTCGTAACGGATCTGATGTTTATTATTTGTTGGGCCGCGTTACTGTGTGTAAGAAAAAGATTAGATAAGTCAAGTCAATTTTATTTGTATTGCGCTTTTTGACGTTGTTTTGACGACAAAAGAAAAAAACTCCCTAAAAAGTAGGAAGATAGCTTGGGAGGAACCAAGGCTCAGAAGCGGAACCCATCCTCCTCTGATCAACACTAGATTGTGATAATAGACAGAGAATATAAATGAATAAATAAAAACTAAGAGTAACAATAAGTCTGAAGAGGCGACTGCAGCTCCTTGTGTACAGGTGAGACCAGGTAAGTGGTTCTGTCCATATGAGCTCTCCTCAGTAGGCGTGAGGGGGGACATCATGATTGGTCTGCATCACCTTAATCTGAGCAGAAGAGTGGAACAGGATCACTGGTACCTCAGAGGAAGGAGGGAGGGAAAGAGAGAGAGAGAGAGAGACTGTCAGGGATGCTCAGTGTAACAGGTGATTAAAAGTGATGAACATTGTGGTCTGAGTGCAGGAGCTCCGGCAAGACTCTCTATGACAGCACAGCTAAAGGGGAGAGCCAGGAGGTAGCACAGACATGAGGGCGTTCCAGGACGGAAGGCAGCCAACCATTCGTCTCAGTCATGTCACTCATGTGTGGGGTATACTACAAGCACAGCAGGTCTTGTGGAGTGTTGCAGGTCTGCAGTGGTTAGTACCTAACAAAAGTGGTGAATTGGCGACAGGGTCATGCGCATCCAAGGCTTACTGATGCATATGGGACAGAACACACAGTTCACCACAGTGGTATTTCAGCAGCATGGGACCTGCCCAGTCATAGGCAGGCTGTGTTAATGTTATGGTTGATTGGTCTGTATATTTATATATTTATGCCAATAAATGTACAGACTTTCTTAATAATTATGTGCAGTTCTATTACAGAAACAACAATAACAACTAAGGTTTAAAATGCATTACATACCTTTCAAAGCTTGTGTGGACCAATATCTCCTAGTGTAAGAGTATTTACCCCAGGTCATATATTGACTAATATTACAATTTATAGAGTAATATCTCTGATTATAGTACATTGACATTACTAATAACTTTGTTTGTTAACTAATGGCTCATATTATAGTGTATTGGATTGTTGAGGTCATTAATGGACTAATACCTCCTAGTTTATATGAGCATTTATTGAGGTGTTTGTAGACTAATACCCCCTGTTTTAGCATATTGCAGTGTTTATTGGGGTGTTTATGGACAATTATGTAATTCTAGTGTATATGGGGTATTTATTGGTGTGTTTATGTTCTAATATCTCATTTTGTAGTGTAAATGGGTGTTTATTAGAGTGCTTATGGATTAATATCTCACAGTCTAGTGAATAGGGGCATTTATTTAGGTTTTTATGGACTGTTGGAGTGCTCATTGTGGTGTTTTGGGTATAATATCTCCTAGTGTATAGTAGCTTTTATTGTTGTGTTTATGGACTAATGCTTCTCGTTCTAGCATATTTAGGTGTTTATGGACTAATTTATCTTATTTTAGTCTATAGGGGCATTTTTGGTGTGTTTAAGGACTATTCTTATTTTGTAGTGTAAAGGAGTGTTTATTGAAGTGTTTATGGATTAATATAATATAGTGTATATGAGCATGTATTGATGTGTTTATGGATTATATATGATATCTCAGTCTATAGGAGCATTTATTGAGGTGTTTACAGACCTGTAGCTCATATTCTAGCACGATGCGGTGTTTATGGACTAATATACCTTATTCCAGTGTATAGGGGCATTTATCGATGTGTTTATGGACTAATACCTCCTCTTCTATCACATTGCAGTGTTTATTGAGGTGTTTATCAACTAATTTATCGTATTCCAATCTATGGGGCATTTATTGGTGTGTTTATGGACTAATATATCATTTTGTAGTGAAAAGGGTGTTTTATTGAAGTGTTTATGGTGTAATATCTCATTCTCATGTATGGGAGCATTTATTGAGCATTTATATGATTTATATATGTTTATAAACAAACATTTCCAATTCTAAAGTGTAGAATATTTTATTCATATTTTTATGGGCTATGTCTATTATTTTAATGTACAGAAATGTAAACCATGATGTTTTTAGACAAATGTCTCTTAGTGTTTAAAAGCGTTTATTGAGGTATTTATGGACTAATGGCTCTAAGTTCAACTTCTCAAGTTCAGTCATATTTAATCAATGGTTTGTTGTGTTTGGTTAATGGCATAACAGTCTTAAAGTACATGTTTGATGAATACTCGCCATTAAGATGTGCAGAAAAATAGGTTGGAACAATTAATTATGGCCGTTTATGTTTTTCAAAATATTAATCACATTTATTATTATTTCTTACTGTTGATCGGATCAGAATAATCATCAATCATAATTAAGAATTTGCCAGAATGTACTGTTAAAGGTGTAAATCTAATTTAGTTTACTTAAGGTGGAATATATTTTAATTAAAGCTGAACAGGTTTAGAACAAAAAGTAATTGTGTTCACTGCAGGACGGCTCATTAAAACTGACCTAGGTGTACACACAGCCCCCCTCCACCTACATCCACAAGGAAAACAACAGAGCTTCGGGAAAGTGTGTAATTTAGCTCAAGGGCACAACACACTTTCCTTTGGTATAAAACACAAACACTATTTTTTTAAAAGCTCAAATAAAAAAGTTAAGTTATAATTTGGAAACACCTGCCATACAGATGAGGGTTTAGGTTTGAGGACAATTTTGACTTTTGACTATATCTCAAGAGGTCCTAACCACTGGGACACCACTGCCTTGTGATGGGTGGGATATACTGTACATGGCAGGAAGTGAACAGTCAGTTCTTTAATGAGCTGGAAGCAGAAGCCACTTTGACCAAGGTTCTTACAGGTCCTCCAGATGTGCAGTAGTACCTACCAAAAGTGCTCCAATGAAGGACAAGTGCTCATTGATGCTTGGGGCCTCACTTCACAACAAATAACCTGAAGGATCTGCTGCTTGGTGCTGGATACCACAGCACAGCTTTACAGGAAATGGAAGAAGCCTCCAAGTAATAGAGCATTTTTATTGGTCTAATCATTATGAAACAGCAGCAGATATGTTTAAATATCTAAAAGAATATACAAGGTTTTGTTCTGATGGCAGCACAATTTTCCATGGTGTTCGATCTTATCTGTGATATTAATGTGAAAACCCTGAACTGCGGTTCTCAGTGTCTCAGTGCTTTTTTCCCTTTGCTCTTTGTCTGGTTGAGTAAACTCGGCCCCGCTGGCGATGCCCTGCCAGAGATGCTGCAGGTCAGAAAATCTCTCCGATTACACCCACATAAGCAGAATGCAATTCTACAAGCTGGTTATACAGACAGCAGACGCTGCTGAAATGCATGGAAGACTTGTCGATTACAGTTGTTTGTTGTTTATTTACTCCAGAAACAGATCGATGGACGCTCTATACTGCACCAATCAATGGGACTCGGTCCAGTTATAGATGATCGCTGTGAAGTTGGTGCGAAAGCTCATTTTTCAAGCCATATTGGTCCGTTAAAGGGTCTAAGGGCTTTTGTTAACTATAACACCCATCAGCCAAAACATTAACACCACACACAGGTGTGAATAACGTTGAGTTATTTAATTAGAGTGACACCTGTCACTAGAGGTGGGATGTATTAGGCTCACATTCTCATCGTTTCATACTGTTTAATCATTATTTACACATTTACAGAAGAACTTTTACTTTTTTTTTTTTCCAGGAGTGAGGCTCTAAGTATTGGTGTTTGCATTTTTACTGGAACTATAATTTGTGAATTAAAATCCAATCCTGTTTTATTTTGTCCTTAACCCTTTGGTTTCCTCGACGTACATAATACTCAGCTTACGAACATTGGTGGTTACATTGCTGGCTTTAGAAAATACTATTTACTGTCATATATGGTAGTAGAAAGTTGAATGCCTAGTAAATGCTGTAAGGTAATACGCAAGCGCCACGAGATGAGTGTGGGCGGTGTGTGTGAGCCTGTGTGCTTGCAGGGACGGGGAGAGACAGCGAGAGGGGCTGTGCTCTGATATTTTGCTTTGCTTTGCTTTTTCACTGTTATTGCTGAGATGTTTATGTTTTATTCACCGTTAGTGTTGAATAATAGTTGATGTGTGTTGGTGGGTGAGATGGGGGGTTAATAGTGCACTGTGCTATGGCATCGTCAGTGTGGTTTTGCCACAAGTCCCCTTTCAAATGCGTTTACTGCTGTGGTGCATGTTGAAGCATTAAAATGAGCATTTCTATCTGGAGCAACGTTTCCTAAATGCTTTACTGTAATATGACACGTTCATGCTGCTGTTAATAAAGCACAGAACTGTTTAATAAAACCTCTGCAGCATCATTACATGCATCAGTTCTGACTTGTATTAAAATTTGAGTTACATCACACTCAGAGGAACTGAACCCTGACGGAACTCATAACTGCGAATCGGAATGAGGTTTGTGTTTGTACGGCTTTCAGGATAAAAAGATGATGTTGAATGGAATATTTTTGTCGTTTATATATCATTACCCCAAAATACAATAAGGTATGGTGATATAATTTTAAGTCTATCTCACTTATCCCTAGTTGAAGCAGTATAAGAAGATGCAGACATCACCATAGATACTTGTAGCCAATCAGAAGTAGTTTTTTTTTGGCTGTGTTTGCTTGTCATTCATTAGCTGTGGAAATAAGATGCTAACAGGCAGCTTTAATGGACAAAAAAAAGAACTGGGAAGATATCTCACATGAATATGAATGTGGTACAAACCTGATATAGCCAAGTGGAAATTGCCCAATACTTAATCTTCGCATGATTTTTAAATGGGATAAAAGCTGATAACTTTTTCTTCGATTTGCTTAGGCCCAAGCCCCGACACGTGCTGTCGTTAAGCTGACGTGCTTGACATGTAGAACACTGGTGTATGTGCTGCAGTGCCGTTGAGGAGTGCGGTAATCCTGCAGAGGGTTACTAATATTTGCATACGTTTCCAAATTAGTTCCGTGTCCTTGGGGGGTTGACAGGGAAGAGTCTGGCATAATGTTTTCCTGTGTAGATCCTTGAGAAACTGAATTTATGAATAAATTCGTCCTGAACACCGCAAACTCACTATACTTTTGCTGGACATCCCGCTGACCGTTACTAGATAGAGTGGCTAAGCAAATTCAGTTGTCAATCGTGTTCATTACTGTGAAAGATTATATGCGGTAAAGGCCACTTTATCAGAAACACCTGCCACCGTATAAGTGTAGGTGTATAATCGCAGGCTGTAAGCCCATCTACTGCTCTCAGCCCCCACCATCATCACACTGCTGTGTTGAGACATGTAGAGTGTGTGGCAGAGGTAGAAGTGTGTCATGTCACATTGAGGCTGAGGTTCAGCCAAAAATATTCAGTCAAGAGCAGTTCTGCGGTCGAAAACTGACCACTAATGGAGAAAACTGACCACCTAGGGGGCTACTAATGGCCTCTTACCGTAATGTAAACCTACAAGGCAGACATTTCTGATAAAGTGGCACCAAATCAGCCATACCATTAAGACCACCTGCCTAATATAGAGTAGACCCCCCTCTACTCTACTCACAGATCTCACTGTGGTGTCCTTTTTATCAGAGCAGCACTAACATTCTGTACAACAGGAGCTCCTCTTCACTCCCCACATGCATTAGTGAGCCTTGGGCTCCACCAGTTCTCCTTCCTTGGATCACCTTTGGAAGAAACAAGCTAGTGGACACTTGGAACACTTCACAAGACCTGCTGTGTTGGAGATGCCCCAGCCATCACAATTAGGCCTTGGCAAAGTGGTCCCGATCCTTATGTTCCTACTTCCAGCACAACAACTTGCCAATGTAATGAAATAACTAGTCAATGTAATTCACAGGTGTACATCATGTGAAAAAATCAGTGCATTTATTTATTTATTTATTTATTTATTTATTTATTTATTTATTTATTTATTTATTTATTTAACCGTTTTGAACAACCAAACAGATCACCATATTTGATGCACTGCTTACAGATAAAGATTATAATAGGTGGACCTTTCATCAGGATAATGATCCTAAGCACACTAGCAAATCTACCAAAGAGTGGCTTGTAAAGAAGAGAGGAGGATTTTGAACCCATCTGAAATGTTGTGGGGGGAATTAAAAAGGGCAGAATGAATGAAATCTGTACGAAAACATCTTGAACTCAACTGATTTTGAATGGGAGAGCACCAAAATCCTTATACAAGAAGATATTTGAATAGACGACAGAAAAGCTGTTGTTCTTTGTGGTTTTGTTCATGAACGTATTGTTCACTTGCTGCCTGATTTAGCCCACCGGACAGGTGCCATTGTGATGAAATAAGTAGGAATTCAGTGTTACTCACTTTAGCTGGCAGTGGTGCTAATGTTATGGCTATTGAAGATGTGAAACAGTTTAAATCGTCAATGCAAACGAAATTTTTTTCAGTAGATCAGAAGGAATGGATGCTCATGTTTTATGGAGATGCAAGGTTTTGTTCATGTGAAGCATAAATGATTTTTACATTTGTTCTGTGATGCTGAAACTGTACAGTGCCAGATGAACGGGTGGCGCTGTTAGGTGAGGTAGGTGCGGTAGGTGCAGATGTGATTAACTCTGGCTCATACTGAGGTACTGGAGCTTTGCTGCTGAGTTACAGCCGCCAGTGTGTCACACAGCCGTCACTCCTCCATCTGCAGCCACTTCAGCGCTACAGCTCCACCTTTACACTGTCACTGGGATTTTAGGGCCCAGACCTATTACAGCCAGTCTCTCTCTCTCTCTCGCTCTCTCTCTCTCTCTCTCTCTCTCTCTCTCTCTCTCTCTCTCTCTCTCTCTCTCTC
>JBBIGC010171601.1:0-15479 GCA_037576955.1 Lepidarchus adonis
ATAGATAGATAGATAGATAGATAGATAGATAGATAGATAGATAGATAGATAGATAGATAGATAGATAGATAGAGAATAAAGTCCCTATAACAGACCTGGTGACACAGGCTAATGTCTATAATTAAAATATAAAAACAAAACAAAACTGGAAGAGTCCACTAACATAATTCTCCCCTGTTCAAACAAAACGCCGCCCGTGCTCGACCTCCCATCCTGTCGCCTTTTCTGTCTCCTTTTGGAGCCTCGTCCTTCTTCTCATTACAAAGATATTTTTCCCAAGCACCACCTCTGTCTGCACACAGGACTAGACGCTCCACAAACCTCCAATCGCGTGCAAGTGGCTGGCGGATGTAGTAATGTGATTGGTTTAGAGTCGTGTCAATCGCTGCACTTTTCAACAACCGACCAATAGAAGACCGCCGTCTGCCCCCCTCCCTTCTCCCGGTCACCCTGAACTGCGCGCTGACGTACGCGTCACGTGATGTTTTCGCTGGGTTGTAGTGATGTGTAGCCACCATGAGTGAAGGGGAGAAATAAAGATTGATAATGGCAGCCAGCGATTACGGCCCGTCTGCGACCATGCAACGTTCTCGTCGTGCGTTTCGTGCCGCAGACGCGCCGGGGCGAGTCCTCAGACGGCGGTGAGGATTTTACTCGAACGCGTGAAATCTTTTGTGGAGCTCCGAGCCTGCGAAACCGAAAAGGGAAATGTGGCGCGCGCCGGAGCCGCGGAGGTGAAGTGACCTTTCATCGCGTCGTCCCATGGAAGATTTGCCAGATTTTCAAAAAAACGGCGTTATGTTGTCGCTGGAGGCACAGCCGCGTCGTGTTGTCGCGAAAACGGCGGCGACGAGCAACGGCGACATATCTACCGGGGAGCCTCCATCCTCCTCCTCCTCCTCTTCCTCCTCCTTCTCAGTCAATAGCGGCGGCTCGCGCTTCCCCGTGCACTTAACCGCCTCCTCTCACCCGGGTCCGCAGCCGCGGAGGCACCACCCGCCGTATCACTTCAGAGTGCATCACCCGTTCCCGGAGGACGCGCAGGAGCCCGTGCGGAGGAACCTCCCCGCGCTCCAGTACAAGGTCCATGACTCGGCCTTCTGCCGCGTGCTGAGCGCGGACACCACCGCCGCCGCCCTCGCCGCCGCCGCCGCCTGCTCCGCCGCGGACCGGGACCTGTGGAAGTGCGGGTATCTCCGGAAGCAGAAACATGGCCACAAGAGGTTCTTCGTGTTGCGAGGCGCCAGTAACCTCGGGCCCAGCCGCCTGGAGTACTACGACAGCGAGAAGAAATTCAGAAACACTCTCAAAGCTGCTGCCTCACCTGCCGGGGTCACGTGTCCTCCCAAAAGGGTCATTTACCTGTCCCAGTGTTTCACCGTCAACAAGAGGGCGGATGCAAAGAACAAATACCTCATCGCTCTCTACACTAAGGACGAGTACTTTGCGATGGTGGCGGAGAGCGAGCAGGAGCAGGACGACTGGTACGTCGCCCTCACGGAGCTGATGACCGAGGGCAAGAAGGGACAACTGGACACGGATGAGCTGGACGACGGTTACGGGACGATTTCACCTGGGACCATCTTCAAGGATGTGTGGCAGGTGAACGTGAAGCCCAAAGGTTTGGGACAGACCAAGAATCTAATGGGGGTTTACCGTCTGTGCCTTTCTGCCAAGACAATTCACCTGGTGAAGCTGAACTCCGAGACCCCTGCTGTGAACCTGCCGCTAATGAACATTCGCCGCTGCGGCCATTCCGAGAGCTTCTTCTTCATCGAGGTGGGCCGCTCTTCTTCTATCGGGCCGGGTGAGATCTGGGTGCAGGTGGAGGACTCCGTGGTGGCTCAGAACATGCACGAGACCATTCTGGACACCATGAAAGCGCTGAAGGCCTTTCCTGACTTCAGGCCGCGGAGCAAAAGCCAGTCGTCCGGGTCCAACCCCGTTCCTTTCATCACGACCCGCCGCCACCTTGGCAACTTGCCACCCAGTCAGACCGGGCTGCAGCGTGCCTCCAGAACGGATTCGGTGACGGGCACTCCTCCGACAGGAAACGGGAAAAGAGGCAGGGGGCAACGCTACCGGACGTCCAGCGAAGGTGAGGGCACGTCAGAGCGGCCGCTTAGCTCTGGCACCGGCAGCCTGCTGCACCTGAACACCCCCTGTGTGAACGTTGGGCGGGAGGAGAGCGGCGGCTGCTGTGCCCACGTCTCACCAGCCTCTGTTCACCACACCCGCTCCGCCTCCCTTCCTGTCTCCCACTTCCTGTCTGCCACCAGTCCCATCAGTGTCTCCAGCAGCAGCGGGCACGGTTCGGCCTCGGACACGCACACGCGTCCCTCCAGCTCCTCCATATGCGGCTCCCCCAGCGACGGGGGCTTTAACTCCTCGGACGAGTTCTGCCCCAGCCCTTGTGACTTTCGGTATTTCCGTGCGAGTAGCAGCACCCCCGAGTCCCACGGCAACACCCCGCCCGTCAGGGAGGAGTACCGGCTGGTGGACTACATGGCCATGGATTGGCACAAGGACACGCCGGGTGGGGCTAGGACTTTTGAGGAGGAGAGTAGTTATATGGAAAGGACTTTTCTCAAGCTTGCACATTCCTCCAAGCCAAAGCTTGGCAACGGTTTCGGGGTCATGCAGCAGAAAGCTACGCAGACCTCCTCCTCATTGGACGAATCGAGCCCTGTGGAGTCAAAACGGCACCCGGTCTGCTCGTGCCTCCTTAAAGCAGGATATAAGTCTTACTCTGAGTTACATCACCCATCCAGGCCTCCCTCGCTCAACTCCGACGGCCCAAAGAAACTTCCTAAGGATGACGGCTACATGCCCATGATGTACAACGTGATTCCTTCTCCTAATGCAGATTACACCCCTATGCAACCCAGGGCAACCCACCCCGGCACTCTGGACATTCACCCCTGCTCTTCACAACAGGTGGACAGACATGGGTATATGATGATGCTGCCTGCAGACAGCCCTTCACCTGGAATAACCAGCCCTTCTAGCAGAAACCAGGTGGAGTATGATGATTATATAGATATGTCTCAAATCACCTCAGCTGAAGCCTACACCCCAGTTTCCCCCGATGGCCCAAAGTCTCACGGCTCGTACTTCTCCCTCCCTCGCTCTTACAAAGCTCCGTCTCGAGAAAATCGCCAACAGACCGAATACGTTGCCATGTCTCCGGCCGAGCCGCCGAGCCCGCCCAGTCCCGGGGAGTACATCCACATGGATTTCACTGACCGACTTCCTCACACTGCCTCCTCCCCCTCCACCATGGACTCCCCCTCCACCCCGAGCTCCCAGCCCTGCTACCAGCTCTGCTGCTCGTCGCCCGACCACGACTATTTAGGCCTGAACATGGACGGTCTGCTGAAGGACCGCCCTCCTCGCCACTCGCTCGTAGCTCCGTGGAACCCACCAAACTACGCGCGCCCCTCAGGGTGCGCTTACGGTCGGACTCAGGCTGACTATGACCCCCAGAAGCTCCATGGGAGATGCGTGGAGGTCGGAAGCCCCTCCAGAATGATGCAGCACCTCTGTGTGACTGAAATGCCACCCAGTCCTCAAATGGAACCCAAGGTCATCAGGGCGGATCCGCAGGGCCGGAGAAGACACAGCTCGGAGACCTTCGTCCCATCGCCCAGCCGCACCGTCAGGGCCCCTGCCAACCTCGGGCTGGTGGAGGGCAGCAGGTGGCAGAATTCTGCCTCGTTTGATAGTGTGTGGTCTCACACGGAGGATCAAGGTTCTCCTGACTCTGCCCTCACTGGAGGAACGCGCCGGAACGCTTCATCCAGCTACCTCAACTACATTGCTCTGGACCTGAGGGAAGTCCCCAGGATCACCCGCGATGCCCCCCCTCCACACCCAGCGCGTGGCACCCGCCAGGAGAGTGAGGCCTATGCTGGTATAGACTTCTCCATGTCAGAAGGACACACCACTGCCTCAAAAGGTTGGTTGTATCTTTGTCTCCCCTTATGCTACAGGTTAAATGAGAACTAAGCTGAGTGCACATGTGTTTGGGGTTTTGTCTGATTGAACCGCGTGGGTAATAAATAAATGGGCAATGTGCAATATAAACACGTCTGTTAGAATATTGTGTGTTTTTCTGGTTTGTATGTGAAATGGCTGCAGAGAAATATCCTTTCAGCACTGAATAGTCATTACTGTCAGAAACGATGAACAGAAACGTCTGTGCTGTGTACAGTAGCAGTGCTGATCTAAGATCTGTTCCTGTCAGATAGTCCGAGTAAAAACTTCCATTAATCTGATCCTAGAAACGCACTGTTACTTTGAGGAGCTTCATAAAAATGGGCCCTGTTTGCTTTTTTGTTTGTTACTTTTGTTTTTTGTCATGTCTGTAAGATTGAACTGTGTTTTGCACTAAACCGTACACTTGTTCTAGATGAATTTATTTTGGGCACATTCTCGAGTCTGTGTAGGACAGCGATGGATTTCTGAAGTGAGGGTGTGAATCCACATTAAAGAAAAACACATGCAGATCGTGTGTCTTTTGGGCTTTTTCTTTAGATCAGAAAGGATGAAGCTCGGATATGAATCATTCTGTGGCTCATCAGCCATCTCACACACACACACACACACACACACACACCATTGTTTCTACTTTATTTTCCTCCAGCTTTTGAGCATTAAACTTCCATGTTCATGCAGTGAGAAGGTTCATTGCAAACACCTGCTCATTACTAGTAAATTAGCTCATTTCTGTTGAGAAATGGTAAATATCTTCTGGTAAATACAGTGTGTGTGGGTTTTTTCTTTCTCTGAGGTCTGATGTCATACAGTGCAATTCCAAGCCTGTGTTCTCATTGTTGAGCTGCTGAGCGTAGTTAATTATGAGGAGATGGCAAATGTGTTCCTGTTCAATAGTGTTCTTATAAACCTGCCATTTTCAATACCATTTCATGACTGGAATATAATCATTACATTTGAAAGACTAAAATGGACGTTTCCCAAATTTTTCTGCACAATTTAATTACTGAGATGAGCCCTAATGGTTTACTGTATATTGTAGAGAAACATAGATTTATAACTTATATTGCAAGTGATAGGAACCAAGGGTCACAATGTCATGATCGTTGTTTTACTGTCCAAAATAGAAATTAATTTAAATTACCTGAGTTTCTAACACTTTGCAAACTGCAGGGTTATTAGATACAAGCGTATGAGATTGAGGTGATGTAATGATCTCACCTTGTGATCTAGTGTCTCAGGATTTTATTTATATACATATATACACATATATTTTAATATTTATATTATTTATATATTTATATATATAAACTAATTTGTGTTTGTGTAAACCTTTGGCGTATTAAACCAATAATTCAGACTTAAAAGAGAGTTGTGTGAGCTGTGATCTGGATCATATATGAAATAAAATTGTTCTAGTTTCTCCGACTGCTGCTGTTTAACTGGAAATGACCAATCAGCTGCTGTACAGTGTTTGTCCACTTCCTACATGTCCATTAGCTTGTGGATTAGCCGTGTCCTGTGACCTCCAGATTGCTGAAGAAGATTAAGTAAAGTCATTGATTTTGCAAGTCGTCCTGTGTGTTTTTCTCCTCCTCTTCTACCATCACTTTCACCATCTTAATTGTGGCCTTCATCATCATCATCCTCATCATCCATATTGTAGAACTTCTATATAAAACTGGGATTTAAGTATAAAATACATTGTATTTGAGTAAAGCAGGAGTAAGAATCATGTCTAACGTATTAATATCCATTTGTGACACTGTTGTACTATAGGAATTTGTGTTTATCACTATGCATTTAGGGCAACGTTTGTAAATCTGTATTAAACCCCTGTTCTGATTCTTAAACACTCACAAGCAGTTTAAACACTTGAACAGGATGAACACCTGTAGGCTAACCTCACTCTTTAAATTCTCCTTTAATTATTAAACCTTAAAATTATTTTTAGAGCTGATATGTTTATAAATATAGACGAGTCTGATAGATAGATATGTTTGTATAATGAAAACATGACTGATATGCTGACATGCATGTCGGACTCGTATTAAAATTAATCAGCTAATTGGCAAGAAACATGAATAAATCTGCACATCACTGAATTTTCACACACTCACTGTAGGACTAGTTTCCCAGACTAATCCTAGACCTAGTCTACAGAGGAGTTTAATGGAGAAACAGTGGCGCTGCCGTTTAGCTCATCAGTGGGAAACAGTTACTGCTGTTTCTATCTCTATATAACTGAAGTGTCCAGAGCTGAAACATCCATGTGAACTTGGGGAAACGACCGATGTGAATGGACAAGTTCTAAAGAAGTTTTTAAGTTTTTCCATGAAGCAACAGTGGGGAGCTGCATGTGCTAAACTACTATTTTAGTTTTTTAATTGGTCTTTAAGAGTTTTCCTTAGATGTATTAGCGGTTCAAAGCAAATGCTCTATGAAATGGCCTGAACTTACTCTAACTCTCTCTCTCTCTCTCTCTCTCTCTCTCTCTCTCTCTCTCTCTCTCTCTCTCTCTCTCTCTCTCTCTCTCTCTCAGAGTGAGTAAGTCATATGCCGGGAGGAAATCAGGACATTGGGAATCCAATGTACTCTGGAATGCAGAAGAGGAAGCTGCCTCCTCGTCCTCCTCATCAGACCTCCAACTACAAAGACTGAAACTGCACAACCTCTTTTGCTCTGTATCTCCTACATAACTGCCTCAAACCGGTTCCATTTTTTCTGTTGAAAACCGTTTTTAACAACAGTTATTGTTTACTTGAGTGGCTGCACTGAATATAAGTCTAAATCCCGACTGTGAACTCCTCCCAGACATATAGCACTTAGTTTCCCTTTACGGTTCTGCTCATCACTGTCGCTCTTATTTACAGACGTCATGTCATCCCCACAAAACCTGACAGAACGGTGTAAATATGAGGAGCTTGTATATCAAATAACATTTTGTAAAATGTGCCAACTACTTAGTAGTCCCCTCCACACACACACACATGCACACACGCACACATATATAATATATATACATAAATATATATATATATATATATATCTTGTTTATTTATATTGATTTGTATTTATATGAAGGGTGTATTTTTTCAGGGAGCATTTATTTGCTTGCAGATCCTGCACATAAATTGTAAAAGGGTTTTACGTTGGCCACACACATCACTTCTGTGAACATTTAATGTCATTTTTACTGTACAGTTATCGACAGTTGGGTTTTCATCACCACTAAGGGCCTGGATACACAAACCAAATTTGCCCGAGTGAGACCATGCGGTGCCACTCTTCAGGTCATGCAAAGACCTTGTTCAAAGTTCTCTATTTAATAAAACATGGCCGTAATTTCATAATTTGACACTTAAAATTAAGGTTCCTTGTTGGAACTTTGCTTGAATGGTCTGAGGAAATTTAATTTTTTCTAAAAATGCTGTGATTCCCAGTCTGAGAGGCCCACTGCCCTGAACGCTTCCTAAAAACCTGGTCCAAACGTTGAGGAGCACTAACTGAAGTGAAGGGTACTGAGCCTCCAGGTCCAGGGTTGAACAACACTGTTTTAAAGAACCATACATTGAAACATACATTTTCCTTTTTGGAAATTCTCCAAATGTATTTTTTACTGTTGCCCCAGAAACTGCCTTGTAGATCTGAAGAATATAAATGGTCCTTCACGATGAATCATGTTGGAATGGCTGCTGTCCTCCGTGTATCCAAGCCCTAAGGGGATAAAACCCTCTGCTGCCCCCGTCCCATAGAGTCAAAGTTCCCTAACGTTGTGTAGTTGCGATCTGATATAAAAATAACAGTTCTCACAGACGCGCAGAACCAGGACACTTTCTTAAGATGCAGATAGCACTTTGTAGGTACTAGATGGTAACAGTGTTTCCCATTCACATGGATGCTACCTCCTGTCCATACGATTGAAAATGGATCTAATATGGTGCAGTTAGTTTGTCTTCGTTGAAGACTCCCTAAGACAAAAAAAACCATTGTATTGCTGTAACAGTGGATCAGTTTTAAAGCGACGAAGTGGAACGTTTGGTTATAATGTTGGAGGCTGTAATGGCAACATCTACTGATGCCTGTATTCCATTGGTCACCAACCCTCATCCAGGAGATACTGCCATCTTTCCTACGGAGTTTAGTTCCATGTATTAAGATGTTCTCCCACTTACCATGTGCTAATTCTTCTGATCCAGCCAGTTGGTTCGCTGGAGCAGGTTTGGCATATTAGGATTGGAACTAGACTTCACAGGAAGGTCGACCTCTGGATCAAGGTTGATGATCACTACTCTACCCTTGAATGATTAATGATTCTTGGCTTGGACATGCTATTCTAGAAAGATCTGTAACTGCTGTAGAAACTTCATGTTATATGGAGTTTCTCAACACTTGACATGATTGCCTTCATGGAAACCTGGATGTTTTTTAGAGCAGACTGGCCATGGTCCAAGGGAAGAATGAAAGATGTTCTTGACGGAAATGTACCACTAAGCTCTACTGCGATGCCACATCTGTTCTTTGGTCAGAGGTTTTCAAATCCAGAGCTTGAATTTGGTTTCTGGTGCTGAATTTTGTGGTGCTTGCTGGTAGACGACCTACTGTCACAGCTGCCAAAATGCAGAACAAAAATGGCCCTGGTTTGAAGATCCCCCTGCCCTGGTTCTGGAGGCCCATCGTCCTGGATTGTCCCTACAGAACCACGGTTGGGAAAGTGCTGTAGACCACGTTAGTGCGGTTTCTTTGCCCGTCTTTAGTGCGTTAGCCATGACAGTCGGGCAAATAAAATGCAAAACAAGTTTTGGGTTTCTTTCAAATGCAAGGCATACTGTTTACATAGATTCCGAGTTTCTTTAGCCTTTGTCTGGACAATAAGAGATGTTTACTGAGCAGGGGAATGACGTTGCTTCTTTCTTTTTTGGCCTCCAATCATATAAACCACACCACGTATATCTGGATGCTGCACTGGTACTGTACTAACACACGTCTGTGCGCTTGTTCATCCCCTACAACGGTACATACTGTAGCTACTGTTCTACACAATACTTTCTTCTGTATGTTGATTATTTATTCATTTATTGAACATGTTTATTTATTGAATACAGTGATGTTCACTGTATGTGGGACAGTTTGTACAGAGCATTGCTGGTGATTGCAATTATATTAATATATAGCTCACAGAGAAGGAGAAATTAAGTGTAAATATACCTTAAGACCATCTTTTTTTGTCTTATTTTGTATTTATTTTAGTTTTCTGGGTAATTTATTTATTTTTTAAATTACTAAGGGTTATTAACAGTCCCTTTCTTGCCTGTACCTGAAAGCTTTATATGAAGAGATGTTGGGTAGAGGTTGTGGTTGAAAGCTGTGTAGTACGAAGTGTTAGCTTTACAGTAGTAGTCCAGGTGATGTTGGGACAAAGCTGTACGTCAGTGACTTCTCCATTCGTTTCGGAGGCAGGACCATTGTGGCCGCCCTTTCTTTCTTTGACTAGCTATTTGTGTCATGCTATCGTGTCATGATATTGCGTTGCTTTAATGTATGTAATATGTGAAATGGGGGGAAAATAACAGTAGTATGCCGTTTCTTGGGAACTTTTTCTACACAATAACTACAGTGACAACCTGAAAACGAATCAAGCTTGTGTTTTTGTACTTTGGGCTCTTGATGAGGATCTAGAATCGGGGGTGGAATTGTGGTGAGGTATTTGCCTTGTGTTTGGATTAAGGAAGAGTGGGGTTGGGGGGTGAGGAGGAGAATCTGAACTGGGCAGAGTGTGTTGTTCTTTCTCTTGAGGATCCCAGTCAATGCTCACATCTGCTGCTCAGAGTTTGCGATCGGGCTGAAACCACGCTGATAGCGCCGACTGGATCATTCGAAACACCGTCTTCCTTTGTAAATATTGTAATTTTTGATATCCCTTTTCTCTCCATGCTACACAGCACCCACGTTCCTTGATTTCACAACGAGGGGTGTCTGAGGGATTCTTTTGTCAGTTATACATTTTTATATTTTATTTTTGGTGTATATTTATCAAATTGGGTTTTGCTTGTCATAGAGCTATTGCAATAAAAAAGTGCCAAGGTATTCTTGACTGTGACTCATGCGTGCGTGTTTTCTTATCAGATGTTTGTGATCCAGAATGATGCAACACTGCTCTAAGATGTGTTAAGACTAGAGATTCCCAACTAAACGCATCCCATACTAAGCAGCCGCTTCACGTCCAGACAAACCTGGGTGACTGCTTCCCTCTGCTGGACAGACTGCAGATCCTGACTGAGGCCTTATGCAACAATCTCCCACTGCAACAAACAAAAAGAACCCCCCCCTCCTCCTCCTCCCCACCTCCCCTTCCCAAACAGAGAAAGGCCCGAAAACAAAGAAAATGCTGATGAGGCGGCGTATTTTGGGTAGAAGGTTGGTATTTTAGGACGTGCGTTGACCATCTGTGAGTGTTGTAGATACTGTTACACAAACAATAGTGTAAATTAGCGTTTGATTTGTGCATTAACCCACAGACAGATCCTTCATTCACAGCAGCGTCTACTTCAGCCTTAAAAATCATTACTGATGTGTAAAAGTCTTTATTTTTTTTAAGCATATTTACATAACTGGTGGATTGTAGGGTTGGATATAATTGAACCTTTATGGTTAATGAGCAAAAAAAACAATTATCGTAACCATTCCACATAAATATGTCAGAGAGGCACTTTCCACAGAGAAGGTTTAATCACGTTCCTCATGTAACACTGTATAAAAGATTTCTGCATATCTGCTGTCTCCTGTGTTCAGCAGGGCTGTGTGTGAGAGACGCCTGTCTTTCCCAGGTCCATCTTCATTTGCAGTGGGAAACTCCATGATACAGTAAATTTCATGCAAGCAGACAGTTCTCCGGACTCTTAACGGTTATAAAGAAAGTCCCTCAGAATGAACGAGGCTAAAATGCATTAAAATAATCATCAGAGTGGCTACAGTGAACCTTGGCTTTTCGCTTTTCTTGTGTGTGTGTGTGTGTGTGTGTGTGTTTGTGTGTGTGCGTCCTGTGTTCAAAAGTAAGAGCACAAGCTGGATGCTGTAAATACTGACTGTCCATCCGCCTGGATTGTGCCAGGGGCTCGTTCCTGCTCTGTTCTGTATTATTACTGTCGCGGTTTTTGCGTAAAGGTAATGGTGTTGTGCTTGGTGTTGATCTGAGGCACTTGTTCAGCATGGATCAGGCTCCGCCCACATCCTGATCTTTCATTGATTGCATTGTGTGGGAGAGACAGGGCGGAGCTCACACATTCAGGATCTCAAACTCCTCCTCTGACTCGAACAGCTTGTCTGTGGACTCGATGAACTCTGTGGAGAAAGAACAAAGCAGGTGGAAGAAAAACAATGCAAAACGGTTCAGGTGGATTCACAGAGGAGGAGGAGCAACCAGAATAGCTATACAGACAATCTACATCCATCAGTCACACTTTGACAGGTGCATGTGATCATCACTCTCACACACTTCTAACGTCGCTTGTGAAAGTCCAGCTGATGATGATCATATATGGACAATTAGAAAACAATATTTCATGGGATGTTCCTGTCAGCGTGGCATCGTGGCATCAAGCCCATCGACTCATCAGCTGTGGGAGAAGCTGCCAAGAGCAAATCTGCCACTTTCAGTCCGTTTCTACAATTAATATCAGTCCCTGAAAATCTCATTAGTAAACTGCTGGCCAGTCCTCACTCGAGAACGTGTCCAGGATCATACACAGGGCTGAGCTTCTCCAACACTAAGGACGTTATAAACAGTAGCTAGTTAACATTCATCCAACGTTATAAACAGTTTTATTATTTAGCTATTAAAATGTTTAAAAAAGTAACATCTAAACCATCTCCCCTAAAAGCTACCTCACAGTAAACTATTTACACATGGTTATTTAATACAGAATAGATATAATAATAAACTCCAATAAACTGTTTTGATAATGCTATTTACAAACCTCCTTTCCAGAAATTTGGGGAATTTTGTAAAATGTGTAAATGAAACCTGTGATTCTGTGGAACCTTTATTTAACTGACAAATTTAGAAAACTTTGCCAACAATACACTCAAAAGATATGGGACAGAAGCACATTTACCAGTGTGTTAATTACTGTTGATTATAATTATAGAATTACTTGGGAACTGAGAATACTAACTGTTGCAGTTTAGTAGGTGGGTGTTGTTTCAAACTGGTGTTACTTTAATATTCTACATTCTACATTTTCACTTTTATTTTGCCAGTATTTTTTGACTGCTGCATGCATAATATTTAAATTTTGATTATAAGTCAATTTAGAAATTTTCATCAAATCAATGTTAATATTTTTTGTAAAATTAGCACATTTTTGTTTTTATTTCATTATGTGCTTTGTAATCAATTTGTCACCCATTTGTAATCTGTTTCATGGTAAAATAATTTCCAGTTCAGCAGTAGCATCTTCTTCCCTATTCATTGAAACCTTTTTGAGAGCTTCTGTCATGTTGACAGGAAGAAATATAAGTAGATTTACAGGTTCATTTTAAATGATCGCTCCTCTGCCTCCAGTTTTCTTTATGACTATTTGAGAACATTTTTCTCGTCCCTTTTGTTCCCTAAACGAAACTTACCGCACTCCCCGTGAAGGTGAGATGTGAAAGCGCATCTCAAATTAGCATTCTGTCTAAAATAACAGTGCATAAGCAATGACATTGTTAACTTGTTAATTGTAATTGTAGTCATCAGACAACATTTCAAACAGCTAAAGCCAGACTTTCATTAGGAACTCACCTCCATACTTTGGTTTCTTTTCTCCTCATCTTGCCCCAATGGCTTTTACAGTATCTCACAAAAGTTAGTGCACCCCTCACATTTTTGTTAATATTTTATTATATCTTTTCATGGGACAACACTGAAGATATGATACTTTGATACAATGTAAAATAGTCAGTGTACAGTTTGTATAACAGTGTAAATTTACTGTTAAGCAATTTCCTTAGGGACAATAAAGTTTTTCTGATTCTGATTCTGATTCTGATTAAATCACACAGTCATTAATGTCTAAACCACTGGCAACAAAAGTGAGTTCTTCCCTAAGTGAAAATGTCCAAATTGTGCCAGATTAGCCATTTTCTCCCCCCAGTGTCATGTGACTCATTCAGGTGTGAATAGGGAGCAGGTGTTAAATTTGGTAAAACTGGTTCAACATGGAAACTGATGTAAAGAACTGTGAGGAACTGAATAAAGAATTGTTGCTCTACATAAAGATGCAGAGACTATAAGAAGAACCA
Source organism: Lepidarchus adonis (assembly GCA_037576955.1). Lineage (NCBI taxonomy): Eukaryota > Metazoa > Chordata > Actinopteri > Characiformes > Lepidarchidae > Lepidarchus > Lepidarchus adonis. The sequence continues at coordinate 13,282 of JBBIGC010171601.1, forward strand.
ACACCCTGAAACGGAGCTGCAGCACAGTGGAGAAGATCATACAGCGGTTTAACAGGACAGGTTCCACTCAGAACAGGCATCACCATGGCAACCATAGAAGCTGAGTGAACATGCTCAGCGTTATATCCAGAGTTTGGTGTTTTGAAAATAGACGTATGAGCTGCCAGCATTGCTGCAGAGGTTGAAGGAGTGGGGAGTCAGTCTGTCAGTGTTCAGACCATACACTGCACACTGCATCAAACTGGTCTACATGACTGTTATCCCTGAAGGAAACCTCTTCTGATGATGCAGATGAAAACCCAGAAACAGTTTGGTGAAGACAAGCAGACTATGGACATGGATTACTGGAACCATGTCTTGTGGTCTGATGAGACCAAGATAAAACTTATTTGGTTCAGATGGTGTGTGGCGGAAACCAGGTGAGAAGTACAAAGACAAGTGTGTTACAGTTAAGCATGGTGGTGGGAGTGTCATGGTTGCTGCCAGCACTGGGGAGCTACAGTTCATTAATGGAACCATGAATAACAACATGTACTGTGACACTGAAGCAGAGCATGATCTCCTCCCATCAGAACCCGGGCCACAGGGAGGTATTCCAACATGATAACCCCCCCAAACACCTCCAAGAAACTGGCCAAGCATGTCTCCAGACCTAAACCCTATTGAGCATCCATGGGTGGTGTCGCCATGGAGGAGTGGAAGAAGATTCCAGTAGAACCTGTGAAGCTCTAGTGAACTCCATGCACAATAGAGTTAACGCAGAGCTGGAAAATAATGGTGCAACACAAAATATTGACACTTTGGGCACAATTTGAACATTTTCACTTAGGGATGAACTCATTTTTGTTGCCAGTGGTTTGGACATTAATGGCTGTGTTGAGTTATTTTGAGGAGACAGTAAATTTACACTGTTATACAAACTGTACACTGATACTTTACATTGTATCAAAGTGTCATATCTTCAGTGTTGTCCCATGAAAAGATATAATAAAATATTTACAAAAATGTGAGGTGTGCACTCACATCCGTGAGATACTGTATATTTCTATTAGTACATCAGCAGAAAATTTTAAAAGATGCATAGATTATCTTTACATAAACATGATTCTTTAGTAAAAATGTAAAACTGCAGATGTTTCTCTAAGAAGCTTTTTAAAGTAAAAGTTTATTCCACCTACAATTTTGCAGCAGGGGAACCAGCTAAAAGCTTTGGGGTCAAGTTCAAAACTGTGCTCCCACCTGCTCCTGTGGTTTGCACCTCTGGTTTCGTCGGGGGAACAAAAGGAGGCCAGTGAGAGGGGTGCTTCTCCACCAGTTCAAACATCCGCAAGTTCCGCTTCTTCAGGATCTCCTTTTGGGTCATAAGCAAAATGGTTTATAGGCCCAACAAACCCAAACAGAGGCACCACCACATTTTCACAGATATTATGAGTCTTCTACCTGCTGAACCAGATTACACCAGCTGTCAAAGTCCTCCTCACTCTTGCAGAAGAAGCCCTGTTGCCAGAGAACACAGAAAACACATCCACATAAAATAAAAACTAACTGCTGAGTGAAACATGAATAAAACTCAATCTATTGTATCTATAGATTCATATGCTGCTCTACTGTTATTTTATTTAGGATGAGATCCATTAGTACAAGGATACTCTCATATTGTCGGACACATCAGTCATGTTTTAACACATTGCCTACAAACCCACACAGCACTTTTGGACTGAAGTTTTAAGTTGATGGTGGTTGCCACTCCGTGATCTCAGTTCACAATCGCTACTAGTATCTTTTACAAGCTCCTATACAACGACAGCATTTGTGAAGCCATATTGTTTTACAAAAGTGTAACATTTGCAATAAGCCAAAAAAGTAATTAATTGTTTCACTGGATGATATGCACATTGCCATTATAATCACTAATGTGACATGGTTAAAGCTACTGGCTTACTTAAATGTCATAAATGTCTTGGTTAACTTGTCTGAATGGTCACAGCCCAAACTATAGATTAAGACCTGGATTCTCTTACCCAGATTAACTTTAATCCTAGACTATAAAGAATTATATATATTATAAATAAAATTTAATCATCAAATTCATGTACATGTATCTTAGATCCACTACCTACTCACTTTTTAAAACAAATACTACCAAAAATAGTTGTAACTCTTACGAGCATAATAAACTCCTCCCTTAGCATCGGCTA
>JBBIGC010171645.1:0-15469 GCA_037576955.1 Lepidarchus adonis
GGAGATGCTGATTTCATCTTCCAGCAGGACTTGGCACCTGCCCACACTGCCAAAGGAACCAAAAGCTGGTTCAACGATCAGGGTGTTACTGCGCTTGATTGGCCTGCAAACTGACCTGACCTGAAACTCTCCTGACCTGACCTGATCACAAAAGAAAAAGGGGGTCCTTGACTTACAACAGGGTTCCGTTCCTCAGCGTGAGTCATAAGTCAAACCCCCCCTTGCATACATGTATATGTGTGTAATTCCCTGGGGTTATTCCTCTGTCAGTTCACCAAAAGAAGACATTCACCCACCTGAGGCTCTGTTTAGCCCTCTGTTGACTGTTTTATTATATTTACTTTCACTTTCACACCATCATTTTTATGGGGTTTGGGGCAGCATCATAACCGTCAAGTGTCATAAGTCAAGGACCCCCTGTATATTGAAGTTAACATATGTACATTTTGGAACATATCCTAAAGTTTTAGGAGTTTTTCCTTGAAATGTTTGACAGGTAAAATTGACACCCTACATAATCAGTACCTAGTAACACCTACTCAGGCAGATATCAACTTACAAATGCTTTTTAAAGCAAAAAAAAATATCCTTACAAAAGGCTTCGTCCATGGTGGATTTTGAGGTTTGTTTAGGATCATTGTCCTGTTGTAGAAGCTCATCGTCTTTCATCCCCTTCAGCTTTTTTACAGATGGTGTGATGTTTGTGCTGGTATTTAGTGGAATCCATTCTTCCCTCCAACCATGCAATGTTACCTGTGCCACTGGCTGCAACACAACTCCAAAGCAAGATAGATCCTCCCCCATGCTTCATGGTGTATTTGCATGTAATTATGAGCTTGGTATATTACAAGCACATAAGCAAGGTCCTGCATGGAAACCTAACTACATAAATTATATTATATGCATTATGTCTTATAAGACAATATGCAGTACGACAATATAAAAAATCAAAACACTTACTTTAGAATAAAATGCAAATTCATGTATAATAATCAGTACAAATATCTGAAACTTATGTTTCATAAGACTGATTGTGCCGTTGCTTGATTTCTTCATGAGTCACGGGCAACATGCGTGCTTTTTCACAAGCGACGCGTGTGCTTTATACACGAGCGACACATGTGCTTTATTCGCAGCTTCACACGTGCATTTTCCCGAGTCACGAACAACTGGTGTGCTTTTTCACGAGCGACGTGCGTGCTTTTTCATGAGCAACATGTGTGCTTTATTCACAGCTTCATGCATGCTTTTTCTCGAGGCACGAGCAACGCGCGTGCTGTATTCACAAGTCACAAGCAACATGCATGCTTTTTTCACGAGCAACGTTTTTTATGATTTGTGAACAGATTTGTGTGAATAGAGGTTAAATGGTAAAATATATAAAAGGAAACTGCAGTAGCAGTTATATAAGGAAGCGTTTTTGTGCAAACATAGGCACTGCATCAATTGATGCACACTGTTGTTCTAGGTATATCACCCGTCATTCTAGTGTTAATTACATTTCTCACTGTGGAAACTGCAAGCTGACACTGCATTGCTAACTTCTTGTAGCCTTCTCCTGCATTGTGGTCATCAACAACAGCTGCTTAGAGGAACCCATGGTTGTTTAGTGAACAATATTTGAAGAGTCAGAGTATTTGTAAAGCTTTTAAACTGGCGCTAGTTGACATTTTATTTTGACAGCATCAGATCTAAGGAGCTGACTATGGTCTGAAACCTTAGAATCTGAGACTTTTGAACTCTTAGGGTGCTCAAACCTTTGCACAGTGCCATAATAATGTTTTTATTTTTCATTTTTGTTTAATTTATTACATAAAAAAAAAAAGTTGGCTGAAAATATTGTGTATTTTTCCATGTAGAGAGACTGTGTTAATCTTTTCAATTACAAAATCACCAAAACCTGTTATTTATCAAGGGGTGCCCACATTTTTTGCATTAAACTGTAAATAAATAAATAAATTTATAAATAAATTAATAAGTCAATAAATAAATAATGCTAAATGTCAAAAACCTTTAATCATCTCAAAAATGGCTGATGATTAAGATGGTATTAATTAACAGACTGCCTTAACAAGATGCTAATTTTAACATTATTAATGGATATTAATGAATTAATATAATGGCATTATTAATGTAATGTATATTTTACTTATTTTCTTCCTGAGCATTAGTTTCTACTGTATATTAAGCATGATGTATTATTAATTTCTGCACCACCCTTTATTTCATTGTATGCAGGTGTCTCATTACTGCACCAAATATTATTCATGTGGGAGTAGAAGAGTCAGTGAACGTGCAGCTGGATGGAGCAACTGAAGCTGTCAGTGTTGACCTGTACTTCCAACACATATTGGGGAAGGTGCTATCGGACCGGACAACAGTGAAATTAAATGAAAATAATCGGTACCAGTCTGTGGTGACTCTGAAGGCAAGTTTTCCTCTTTAGGCCACTTTTAGAGCAACAATCAGTCTTTAACACCCAGTATTAATCTCCACACATATCATGTTATAGGTAAACCCACTCTATTACAATGCTGTGAAAGATAAGAATGCCGGGTTCGTTCAGCTTGTCGCAGAGAGTAAGCATTTGTTTGGTAAAGATTCTGCAAAGAAGATGGTAAACATCTACTTGTCAACCAGAAAGGGCTACATTTTCATCCAAACAGACAAACCAATCTATAATCCTGGAGAACACGGTAAGAAAGTGCATTGTTTCAGTGGATTATTATTAATATTTCTTTTCTTTTATTAGTAATATTTTATACATCACTCCTTCTCTGCAGTAAAATACAGAATCTTCACTCTGGACAAGTATATGCTGCCAATGAATGATGCAATCTATGTTCAGATATTTGTGAGTATCAGACAAATCATAAACACTGATCAGCCATAACATTAAGACCATTTCCAGGTGAAGTGATGAACATTAATTAGTTATTTCATTACAGTGGCACCTGTCAGGAGGGTGGGATGTATTAGGCAGCCACTGACCAATCAGTTCTTGAAGATGATGTGCTGGAAGCAGGAGCGTAAGGATCTGAGTCCTTATTGTGATGGAGCATCTCCAGAATAGCAGGTCTTGTGGAGGGTTTCAGGTCTGCAGTAGTTAGTAACTACCAACAGTGATACAAGGAAAGACAGCTGAATCATGGGCACCAAAGGCTCACTGATGCACATGGGGAGTGGTCCGATCCCATAGAGGATCTCCTGTTTAACCTGGCTCTGACAGAAAGGGGTCAGAATACACAGTGCACCACAGTCAGAGGTGTTTCAGCAGCAAGGTGGTCTTAATGTTATGGCCAATCACGAGGGGGACCTGCTCACTATTAGGCAGGTGGTGTTAATGTTATGGCTGATCATGAGGGGGACCTGCTCACTATTATGCCGGTGGTCTTAATGTTATGGCTGATCATGAGGGGGACCTGCTCACTATTGGGCAGGTGGGTTTAATGTTATGACTGAGTGTATTATATTATATTATATTATATTATATTATATTATATTATTGAAATACATACTATATTAGCAAATTTATTTATTTCCACAGAACAGTAGAGGCCTGGTGGTCTACAGTCATATCTTGAGATCTGAACAAATCTTGGAAAGAAGTATCACTATTCCAGATGTGGAGCTGTAAGTGTAATACTTGTTTTTTATTTTAGGCTGCACATATAGATTTTGCTCATTATCGATTGTAGAGAGTGTTGCTGAAAGTGTAACAGACTGTTCATATTTGCTGCTTATTCAGGGCTGGTCACTGGAAAATCACTGCCTCCTTTCATAACAACGCAAAACCAGAAACTTCGGTGGAATTCGAGGTTCGTGAATACGGTGAGTGTTATTCAGTGTTCTTCTTCAGTAACACCATCCTTAATGTAATGAGAGTCCGCTTGGTAGTTTTGATGCTTACAGCAGTAGGGCTGGGAGACATATGTAGATGTAACACTATATCCTGATATCTGGTGGAAATGATCCATTCAGTGTCTCTTTCTGTCCACACAGTCCTGAGAGCCGTACAAACACAAACCTTAATCTAGTACCATAGAACTTATTCCAGACCGTCACACACTAAACCTCTACACCCAGAATCCTGGATTTTGTGATCGTCAGTAGTTACTGAGCTGTTGATGGGCCTGTCTGGTCACCTAGAGTCATATCTACTGATGCAGTGGATTTGTCTTTGATGGTCGACCACTTCTGTGTAGCGTAACAACAGTCCTGAATTTCCTCCATTTGTACACAATCTGTCTGACTGTTTTTAGAAATGTTCTTGCAACCTTTTCCACTTTTATGAGCAACAACAACTATTTTTCTGAGCTCCTCAGATACCTCCTTTGTTCCAGCAATGACACACATCCATAAATTTGTTATTTGTGTGATCAGACACCTAGAGTCATATCTATTGGTGGTTCCAAAATTCAGGAATCTCTATTCAGGGTCCAGATGTGAAGACCTCTGTACTAAACTAAAGCAGTTAAAGATTATATGAAATGTTATTCTCAAATTAAAAACCGACACTTACAGCCCACTCCCTGAAAAAAGGGAAATGTTGCAATAATGAAATAATGATATAATGATGTAATAGTGGAATAGTGTAAATTAGTGAGATGCTGAGAGTGTGAACACGTCGTCAGTATCATCAGAGATATGACAGATTCTCATCATGAGGAGGAACAGTGCTGGTAGATCATGGACTAGACCAGGGGTCGGCAACCCGCGGCTGTTTGCGGCTGTTTGGCCTTGACAAAATTGTTAGTTATCTTGGAGTTTGAGGTGATACTTTACTAACATTGTGTAATTATGTAACTTTATTAGCAGTAAATAAAGTGAAATGCAACAACATTTAGAGTAACGCCCCCTCACGCGCTCTGTGAGGTAACGCGTAAACGCGTTAAACGTTCCTTTCAGAATAAGTTTTTTAGTGCTGTTGTGATGATCTCAGGGATGACTTTCATCCAGAATACCGGCGAAGTTGAGTCTCTAACACACTTTGATACTACGGATTGAGAGTTTTTTTTTTTTTTAAAGTAGTAATTTTTGGTACAGCTGGTGGTTGAGGACTCCTGAATGTTTATAAGTTTATAAGCTGTGTTATGTTTTGCAGCTCCGGGCGATCTATCTTTAGTTAAAGAGGGGGCAAAATGGCTCTTTTGATAGTAAAGGTTGCCGACCCGTGGACTAGACCAAGCTCTACACAGCTTTTTTTACAATAGCAGTAAACTTTACCATATTTCCCCAATGATAAGCCACCCCATATTATAGACCTCCCCACATTATAGGCCCCATTCTAGAAGAACTACGCTGTAGAATTTAAATTCCAGGTCGTTGCTTTTGGGAAACAACCTCTGCAAAGTCTGAGACAAAAGTGTGTCCGACATCAGCAACAGCAAAGCTGCACAAATCGAGTTGTTCATGACATTTATGCATATGCATAAAAACTCTTTTCCCAGCCAACAATAAACTTCTGTTCCTTTTATTTCTGTTAAATTGAGCTTTTTCCAGCTTGTATTATACACTAGGATGTAATGTAATGTAGCAAAGGGCTGAAAAGGTTTAAGAGCTCCATTTTAGTGAGAATCACTGATCTGATCTTTGCTTTGTGTTGCTTTTTGAACTGTTCATTGCTGCAGTAAACAGTACATTTAAATTCAACTAATTTGGGGATGTCGTCTTTTTGTACTGAATTTTAGTGAATGTGTTTTTATGTTTTTAGATAGGACGCCCCATTTAAGCAACCGCACGCAATACCAGGTTGGCACAACTCTTGCATAGACCACGGCTTATCGTTGGGGAAATATGCTAATGCACGTTTGAATTATCAAGTGTTAAAACAGAAAAAATGTCAAAAACTTCAGACACTGAACTTTCATCATTTTCGGATTCTTTCCTCGAGTCGTAAACCCAGTCGACGAGGTCTGAGGTCTGAAAACCCCCCTGACAAGCAGCCTTCATTTAACACAAAGGTTCTTTATCGGGTTACATTATGTGGAAGGTCTTTAAACTTTGGAAAGGTTCCTCATTCTCCTTTACACATAGGTTTCTTTGAAGAAATTCACAGTTATGGTTCTTTTATGGCAGACAACTGTGCCTGCAGCCCTTATTTTTGTTCAAGCCGGTGGATTAAAGGGAATACTGTCTGTGACGGGACTGAAACTTTGTAAAGTGAAAGTTTGTCAGTGAAAGTTGTGTAAGACTCCCTGTGCTTCTGGGCACATTTCCAGCTTTTTCAGTTTTGTAACAGCCCAGCTGTGTTTATCCAGACTGTCAGCAGTTTCACTTTACTCTTCTTTAGGAAAAAAAATACCTGGACTATTCTCACCAAACATATAACTCTTGTTAAACTGTTTGTGCACTTTCAGCATCAAAATCAGTGAAAGAGGGCAATGATTAGATTAGATTAGATTAGATTAGATTCTTTAAATGTGCAGCAATCCTAAGGTGCATTCACAAATAGACATAATTAAAAAAAGAAAAGGATAATAAATAACAACAGAAGATATTAGTATTAAGTATTATACCTGAGGATTAGACCTGAATGTTTTACCTGAGTGTTATACTTAAGTGTTATACCTGAGGATTAGACCTGAATATTTATCTGAGTGTTATACCTAAGTGTTATATCTCAGGGTTATACCAGAGTGTTATACCTGAGTGGTATACCTGAGGGTTATGCCTGAGTGTTATGCCTGAGTGTTATGCCTGAGGGTTATGCCTGAGGGTTATGCCTGAGTGTTATGCCTGAGGGTTATGCCTGAGGGTTATGCCTGAGGGTTATGCCTGAGGGTTATGCCTGAGGGTTATGCCTGAGGGTTATGTCTGAGGGTTATGTCTGAGGGTTATGCCTGAGTGTTATGCCTGAGTGTTATGCCTGAGTGTTATGCCTGAGTGTTATGCCTGAGGGTTATGCCTGAGTGTTATGCCTGAGGGTTATGTCTGAGTGTTATGCCTGAGTGTTATGCCTGAGGGTTATGTCTGAGGGTTATGCCTGAGGGTTATGCCTGAGTGTTATGTCTGAGGGTTATGCCTGAGGGCTATACCCGAAGGTTATACCCGAGTGTTATACCCGAGGGTTATACCCGAGGGTTATACCTGAGTGTTATATCTGAGTGTTATACCTAAGGGTATATATGTATTGATTATTGTTGACCAATATTGGTAATATAAAATTTCTGGTTGATGATATGACAGACGTCATTAATGCACATGAAACTTGTTATGATTTTAGTACCATTTGGATGATTAAGAGGCTAGTGTCCCTAGGTGGACGTGTTATTTGGGCTGATTTTGTTACTGTGCCTTCTGATTGGCTGCCCTGAATCTTGTGTCATTTTAAAAGAGGCCAGACTATAACACAATTAGCCCTTTTTGTTTGTGTAAATCACACTTTTTTATTAATAAACTCATCTCTAAATCTTACTCTCCTGGTTGTCAGTTTGACGCTGCCCCTGCTACCCTTCTCCAGGCCTGTTGCACACTTTTCACCATAATAAACTTTGCTGTATTGAAGACCAGATGTGCTGCTGCTTTCTGCTTTGAACCAACCAGGAGTAAGCTATGCAGTCTTGAGTGTAAGTGAGTGGATGAAGATCTGATTGACTAACTAATGTTTCATTGTCTTTAGTTTTGCCATTGTTTGAGGTCAATATAGAGGCATCGAAACCTTATCACACTCTGAACAATGAGAAGTTTCCATTCAGCATCTCTGCCAGGTACGTTACATACCACATTTACTCGGACAACTGACAACGAGCATAATTTTGTATTCAATATTAATGATTGCTGTCTGCGTGTAGATACACTTACGGAAAGGGTGTCCATGGTATTGCGTATGTGCGATTTGGACTTATAGACAGCAACGGAGAGAGAACGTATCTTCCAGGGACTGAAAAACAGATCGAGGTCAGTGTTCGGCCAAAGAGAAAAGTTTTATTTAGTGTTGTCAATGATTAGTTTTTTGGTGTAATGCTGAAGAACAACCACAGACTAACTTGACATTGTTCAGTATTCATAAAACATTGATTATATATTACACCATTTTCAATTTTTGGGTGATTTGATACATTTCGTTCTCACTTTTACAGATTATATTAAAGAACGAAAACACATTCAAATGTGCTCTGGATGGTCTAAAAGACAGGAGTTTTAGAGTTTTAGTCAGTAGATTGATTACGGATCGCTCTGTTCCCCTCCACTACTTAGGAGCGAGAACTAAGAAGAGTATTGTTTCTGTTTCTGGTTTTTGAGAAGGTGGGGGTCCAGTCAGGCTAAGCATGATGCTCTGTGAGAGAACTTTGGTGTTTTGCAGACCAGAGGTGCTTCTACACTTCTGCTTAAGTTGTAGAGGTGTTAGTCAGAAGCGAGCTACAGCAGTCCAGTCTTGAGCTGCATTTTGCTGATGATGCAAGGCTTATGGTCAGTATCTTTAAGCCCTTCTGTAATAGCCAGTTACCAACCACAGAGCTGCTCTTCACCTGGTGTATAACATATCCACTACACAGCACACAGGCATGGGTCACCACACAAAATGTAAGTGTTTGTTGTGTAGGAAGGGCAGGAGAAAGTTTAATAAAAGGAAATAATAAAAATAATAATAATACATTTAAAATAAATAAATAAATAAATAAATAATAAGTTATATTTATATAACACCTTTCATATACTAAAGGTCGTTTTACAAAGATTGAGAAAAAATGGCCATTGGAAATGGTCACTCATTGAAAAGGAAGGTCTTTAAACCATGTTTCAATGATGAGAGACAGGAGAAGTCAATAAAAATGTGTAGAAGAGAATTCTATAGTTTGGGAGCCAAGGTGTCCTAGAGTAGAAAGTCTGGTGCATGGAACCAGAAGAAGATTACCTCCAGAAGATCTGAGAGAGCTTGAGGGAGTGTAAGGAGTCAGTAGGTCAGTAAGGTAGAGAGGAGCAAGGCTGTGGAGGGCTTTAAAGGTGAGAAGTGGAACTTTGAACTTAATGCTTAAATAGGCAGCCAGTGTGACTCAGAGAGTATGGGAGTGATATGAGCAGTGTGCTTTCAGTAAGTAAGAATACTGGCAGCAGAATTTTGAATATACTGTAGCTTTTGAAGGGACTTGGAAGGGAGACCAACAAACAGGGAGTTGCAGTAGTCAATGCGTGAAATAACGAAGGTGTGCACTAAACTATGAGCATCACTGTTGGACAGTAAAGGTCGAAGACGAGCAATATTACAGAGGTGATAAAAGCAGTTTTAGAGAGGGACTTAAAAGTAAGTGAAGAGTCAAAAATGACTCCAAGATTTCTGATATCTGGAGTAGGCTTTACTAACAACACCATCTATATCAGGGGTTGAACTCTGGTTCTGGAGGGTCGGTGTCCAGCAGTTTGATGATTTTCCTGCTCAGACACACCTGGTTCAAATCACCTATTAATTGCCTGGTGAGTGTGTTTGAGGAGGAAAATTACCAAATTGAGCTGGATACCTGCCTCCAGGACCTGAGTTTGACACACGTGATCTATACTGATTTGAGAAGTGAGAGAGTATGGATTTCTGTCCAACAAAAATGACTCAGTTTTGTGAAAAGTTGTCCTGCATCTAGTGCTTTAGTGTCAGCGAGGCAAATAAACCGAGAATGAGGTGGAGAGTGTGTAGTGAAGTATAACTGAATTTCATATGGGTAACAAAGATAGTTGAAACCATGGCTACATATAATCTGGCCAAGGGGCACAATGTAGACTAGAAAAAGAAGAGGTCAGAGGACTAATCGCTGGGGGAACCCTAACCAACCCAGAGAGGTGGAAGACGTACATGGGCCCATTTTAATTCACAGCATAAATAAACAGAAATGATAAATGATATACACAGTAAAATGAACAGTCAAAACAACTCACAAAGTATAATTAATCTATGGAACAAGGAGCACTTGGACATGTGGAAGGTGCAGGGGAAGAGAAAGCATGGAAAAACACCAGACACGTAATACCACGGCAAAACACCAGCTGCAAAACGGGAATCGTTACACAAAATATTATCAGGTCAATAATTGTCTAACTGTAGCAAAGTGAACGGTGACCATATGCTATTGAGTCTTACCTGTAATTTTCTGATTCATCTCCCATGCTTTATCTGTCAGTGCTGAATCAAGCAGCAGATTCACCATTTTATTCTGTATTTTAGGTCAAGGATGGCCGTGCAGAGGTAGAAGTCTTCACTGCAGAATTGGAAAGTGCAGCTGCAAATCAGAGCAAGTCAAACATCGAGGGACTGTACCTGTATATTGCTGCTGCCGTCCTGGAAAAAGCAAGTGAGTTGCTGTCAGGAGACATCACTTCATCACATCAGTACATCAATAAGGTGCTTTAGGACAATAAGAACTTTCAGGACATCCTTCTTCTAAAAAACCCACATGATGTTTTGTAGCCATGGCCACACCCCTGGTTCCTCCCACCAGAGGGATGGAATATGAAAAGAGAGGAAATACTAATGTATTTTCAAAAACAAAACACCAGGGATGTCACTGTTCCCATCTTTCATAAAACACATCACCAGCTTTGTATAATGTAGTTGCAGTCTGTCAGTCTATCTATATGTCTGTCTCTCTGTGTCTGTCTGTCTTTCTGTCTGTCCCTGAGTCTGTTTGTCTGTCTGTCTGTCTATCTATATTGTTATGAGCACCAGCCTGATGTATGTGTACCTGGTTGCTGCAGGTGGGGATCTGGAGGAAGCAGAAAGCTCCTCCGTGAAGATCGTCTCCTCTCCGTATGTTGTCGATTTGTCAAAGACAAAGAAATATTTCACTCCTGGTGGCACCTTCTCCATCCTGGTATGGTGTTCAGAATCAGGTTCTATAGACCAATGCGACTTTATAAAGCCCAGACCTAGATTAAGTCTTGTCCATTTTTTTTTGACTCCAGGACTTCCTATGAACATGAATTCAGGAATAGTATTCATTATACATTCAGTAGATGTTTACTGATTAAACTTTTCTCTCTTACTTGCAACACTCTACAGGGCACTACAACATACCCAGACGGCTCCAGAGTCCCTCACTTGAAAGTCGAGGCCACTGTCATTATAAACCTACAGGGACCAGCAGAGAAACCTCTGACATTGGAGAGTTTGGGAAATAACATGGGAGACATTGCCATCACATTTCCAGTGCCACATCTGGCAAGAACTATGTCTATCAAGGTAATTTAACTGTCCTGAATGCTACTCATTAAAAAAACAGTAAATACAAATTAATAATGACTGTTCTTGATTAATAAACTTAACAATACATCCTAATTGAAAATAAATAAATGCATTTATTAATAGTGGGATGGTACCTTGCTCAAGGTTGCCTCAGTGGTGCCTGGGCTGGGCCTTGAACCTGCAACCCTCCGATCACAAGGGCAACACAGGGGGTCACGCTATTTTTGGAGCTGTTACTCTTGTGTCCAACCTGTGTAGTTGTATAGGTTCATGAAATATGGGAAGAATTAATATTTGGTGCCATGACTGTATATACTTATTTATTACATTTTTATTTATTGTAATTAATTATATTGCAGTCATGATAATTTATGCCTTTACTACCCTAAAATGTAGTCATAGCTGCTTTGTTCTATCACTTATAGCAGAGTCCAGCTCCAGTCCTGGAGCACCTGCTTGTACTTACCTGTTAATTGCCAAGTGTTCTGATCAAACTGTGCTGGCCTCCGGGACTGACACCCCTGACCCATAGCATTACTTTATATTTTGGAGGGCAGTTGTCTGTGAAGGCAGGTGATGGGGAAGTCATCACTGGAGAGGTGAGCATGATGTCCACTGCAATCGAGCCTGAGGGAGGCAGTTACCTGAGTGTGGAGGTGCAGCATCAGGTCCTACAGCCTGACCAAAACCTGCAAGTCACGTTCAGAGACATCACACCACCAGGCACTGGACGCCCCTCACACATCCATTACATGGTAAAGAGGTGGAAACAGGTCTTATTCTACACACAAGTAGATATGTATGTTAATATGTTTTAAAGGCATTTTCAAGGCATGTTATAGGTAAAAATATATATACAGATTAGCCATAACATTAAGACCATCTGCCTATTATTGAGAAGGTCCCCCTAATGCTGCCGAAGCAGTTCTGATGGTGCTGCAGTGTGTCCTGACCCCTTTGTATAAGAGCAACATTAATATTCCATACAACAGGAGCGATCACACCACAATCCCAACATGCATTAATGAGCCTTGGGTGTCCATGGCCAGGTTGGATCACTTTTGGTAGGAACTAACTTCTGCAGACCTGGAACACAGACCTGCTGTTCTGAAGATGCTCCATCACAATAAGGCCTTGGATCCTTACTCTCCTGCTTTGAGCACATCATCTTCAAGAACTGACTGTTCGGTGATAGGACTTCACCAAGCAGTGGTCTTAATGTTATGGATGATTAATCCATATATACAAGATGGTTCTTCTCCTGTTTGATTTTAGATGAATGTTTAGATGAAGATCATGACTAGAGATCCACTCTAGAGATTGCTTCTCTTTCTCACCTTACTCACAGGTTGTGAGTAAAGGGAGAACACTGCAGCTGGACAGGGTCCAGAGAACTGATCTGACCTCTGTCAGTCTGGCCTTCTCTGCAGACATGGTGCCCTCATTCCATCTGGTTGCCTACTACTACATAGAGCATGAAGGCACCAGAATAGTGGCGGACTCAGTGTGGGTGGATGTGAAAGATGTGTGTAAAGGAAAGGTAGAGTACACACAGGTGTTATAAATCTAAGATTTCCCATCAATCTTTTTGCGCTTTCATGTAGGAAATGCCTCTTATTTTTATCCATAGATCGAAATCGTTCCTTTCAGTGAGCTGAAGCCTTCCCAGCGTTTTGACGTGCTAGTCAATACCGAATCAGACAGTAAGGTGGCGCTTTCTGCAGTGGATTCAGCTGTGTATGTCCTAAATAAAAAGAACAAACTAAGCCCTCAAAAGGTAAAACTTTATTGACAAGGTCGCTAGAGGTTTATATGGTGAATTCTCACAAATACTGAATAATATATTTTCACATTTTGCATATTTGGTGCATATATCTTATCTAATCAGCAGTTGTTTTAAATGTTTATTATTTATTTACTCATTTTAATTTGTAATTTCACTCTCTGACCACTTTCTGGGGTTCAACTGGCCTACTTGGGCTCAAATACTATAGTTGCAACAGGTTTTAACATAAGCTTAAACTTAATAAGAGATGTTAAACCTTATAATCTAAAAAATAATAATTGATGGAGAGCTGATAAGCAACAGATCATTCACCTCGAGCAAGGCCCATTTCTGTGGTAATAAACTTTGGCAAATTACCAGTCAAAGGCTGCTCATTTAAAAATTTTAGAATATCATATATCATTTCCCAAGAAATGATTGCATTGCATATTTAAACTACAGAAATAACTATTTTGATGCAAATTTAGATTAAATTAAAAACTCACAATTAAATTTAAAATTTCAATTTTAAAAGCATATCTTTATTTTAAACACCTGGGGTTTAAATTGATGAGGGTTTTACACACATGTCATTTGTAGCTTCAGAGTAGTCCACCAGCCAAAAATATCCAGCCATCACCAATTTTGGGGTCAAAAACTGACCATCGATTAAGGGCTAGAGCAGGGGTGCCCAATATATTAATTGCGATCTACCAGTCAATCGCAAAGGTACGCAAGAGGCCTCCTTTTCAAAATAAACTCTATTACACATGTGAAACAGTGCAACATAAAAACGAGTGAACTACGAGCCACAGAAGACACTACAGTACAGAAAGTGTGGGTAGATAACATCGTTAAAAAAGGGTGTCATTACAAAAATCACCCATCCCCATTGTATCGTTTGGGAGTTGGTTGACATACAGTACAGCCAGTCTGACATCTCGTCTTTTGTATCACAAGGCCAATGGCCACCGCACATGCGCTAGCTATTGCAAAACTCGCTAATAAATCACCTAGTTGGCGGCTTCCAATTTATTTTTGTTGGGGAGTGGGGGAGCTGGACCAAATAAGAACCCAAAATAGGACTGTTCATTAAAAAGTACGACACTGATTACCCACCGAAAAGCGATTTAAAAGAGAAAGGTTAGGGACTACGTTCGGACTATTCAACTCTGGCTGATTCCATTCAGTTTAAGACGTCAGTTAGGTAATGGCCAAAAATGTGTTTTTATTGTTAGTAGATCATTTTGACTCTGTCATTTTAAAAGTAGCTCACGCCAAAGAAGTGTGGTCACCCCTGAGTTAGAGAATCTCTAATCCCAACTCAAGATAAGCTACAGTCTGTGGAAACTTGGAGCCAAGATATAAGGTCACTAATAAAATGTCCAGTGAAATTTTATTTATTCAGCTAAGAGCATACAAATCAGTAAATATAGTGAAGTATTATTAGTGAATAAAATTTAATAATGTCACACTGACCTTCCCACAGATGTTTGAGTACATGAACTCCTACGATCTGGCCTGCTCCATAGGAGGTGGAGAAGACTCCAAGTCTGTTCTGGAAAGGGCCGGACTTACTTTCATGTGCAACTGTAAGCTTGAACCTCCCAGGCCACCAGGTAGCATCTCGCAAGTTTTCTTAGATCAGACTGCTGTGGACTTAATCTCACTTAAACACAAAGTGATCATGTTCTACTTTCTCTTGATTAGAGCATAAATGTTCCAAAGAAAACCATCGTCAGAAGAGGGATGTGGATTACAACAGACTTGGTAAGATCTTCTGGGTTTTGCGTACAGATGATGCTGTAAAACTTACCTGAAAGAAAATAAACAATGGGTTTTAATATGAAAAGATGATACAATGTTATGAGGTCTAGTCAACAGCTTCAAGCATCCAGAGCGAAAGTGCTGTGATGATGGAAGGAAGGTGGGCCTGATGCTGAAGTCATGCGAGGAGAGGCTGAAACGGACGGTGCACGAGTCTGAGAGCTGCCGTCAAGCTTTCAAAAAGTGCTGCGATGCTGCGACGGTCAGGAGGAGGAAACAGAGGATGGACAGCAGAAAACGCAACCTGGGGAGAAGTAAAGCTCTTTTTGAGACCTGACTTTTTGTAGGTTCATTACCTGCATTTAATGTCAAAACATAAAAGCAAAAAATCATATTCCCTGGACTGGCAAATGAGGTCTGAGGTGAAGCTGGCATGAAGAATGGTGAACCATGAGAGAGTCCCACACCTTGTGTTTAAGACAGTTATGTAGAGCTGATATAGAGCTCACCTCCATCTCTCTCTGAGACTGTGATTACAGCTGCATTATGTAGAGCTGATATAGAGCTTCACCTCCACCTCTCTCTGTGACTGTGACTACAGCTGTGTTATGTAGAGCTGATATAGAGCTCACCTCCACCTCTCTCTGAGACTGTGATTACAGCTGCATTATGTAGAGCTGATATAGAGCTTCACCTCCACCTCTCTCTGTGACTGTGACTACAGCTGTGTTATGTAGAGCTGATATAGAGCTCACCTCCACCTCTCT